>JASANX010001003.1:61570-77099 GCA_030849745.1 Trypanosoma scelopori
CCCCCTTTTTTTTTTTTTTGTGTGTGTGTGTGTGTGTGAAGGGGCATTTCTTATAAATAGCAGTTGTTGTCATTGTGGTTTCATTGGTTGCTTGTGTCATCATCGTGTTCCACTTGTTTGCCTCATGCGCAGTTATTGCGGGGGTGGGGGTGTTGGAGTGGAAGTGGATACGGGGGAAGGACACTAATGTGATGGTATTCTTGTTGCCTCCGCTCTCCTCTCCAAAAAGTAGTGCGAATTGCTGGAGTGGTGCCGCGCCTCAAAGGGGTGTGGGGCATGTCACAAGAAGGGACGTGAGACACAAGTGCACGTAGAAGAGCAAGAAAGGTGGTGGGGAAAAAAAAAACAAAAAAAAACATAATGGAAGGGAGGCACTCTGAAGCGCACGCATCTGGCTCTCAATCGCAGAGTGGCGATCTGTGGTTCGATGCGTGGCGCACCACGTCCGATTGTACAGGCGGCGGCTTGGGGTTTTTATGTGCTCTCGAGCCCGCGATGTCTTATCTTTGCGTTGGCCAGAAGACCTCCGTGGCGCCCCTCCACGACGGTGGTGTCTCGCCGGGGCACCGAGAGTGCAGCGGGAAGGGCGGTGGGCCGGTGGATGTTCCGCCCATCAAGGGATTCTCGAGTTTTGTTCGTTGGTGGAACTCGCAGGGTGACGCGAGATGGTCCGTGAGCCGACATCCCCGGAGGCGCCAGCAGCAGGTGGGGATGAAGAGTGACAGGAGCAGAGACGGCAGCTCCGACGAGGAAGAGGATGACAAGGGTGGTGGGCCCGTGGCTCTTCTTGAGACATCGCGCTATGTGGTCGACTCTCACCCACGTCTTTCTTCGGAGTGTTCGTCGACGTTGGAGGGGTGCAACTGCATCGACAAAGTGCACAGCGACGGCGATGAGGGCGATGGAAACAGTGACGGCGGTTGTGTGGAGTGTGAGGGGTGCGATGGGCTCCGTGGCTATGGAATATTTGGTCAGGAGGAGGAGCATCTTGCCTGCGTTCCGGGTGACGTTTTGCACAGCCGCTACTTGCTGCTGCGCCAGCTGAGCTTTGGCCGCGATAGCTGTGTGTGGCTTGCCGCGGACCTCGACCAGTACATTGTCACTCACCGTCCCCTCAGGCATGAGATGAATGAGCCGTCGGAGATGGGGCGCTTCTCCACACTGGACCCACCCATTCTTGTTGCCATCAAGGTGTTTCGTTGCGGCATGACACTCTGTGGGTGCGCCGATTACGAAGCATTGATTTTGGAGTACATCAGCGAGTGCAACAAGGTGGAGCAGCTACGGCAAATGGTCTCGCTTCCACGCTCCGTGATTGCACCTTGTGTGATGTCGAGGGAGAGCTCGCTCAAGAGGTTCTCCAGAGGTGATGCTGCTTCAACCGCGCTGCTCGATGTTAGTCATTCCTTTCTGAAGCGGCTTGAAAGTAACCTGAGCGTCAACAACAACAACAATGCTGGAGGCAATGGCAGTGGCAGTGGCAGCAGCAGTTGTAGTAGTGACAACGATGATGCGATGCAGGTGTCCGCCACTACTGGGCATGTCACATGCATATTGAACCGATTTGACCACATTGGACCACTCGGTACTCATCAATGCATCGTGATGAAAGCTCTTGGAGCCTCTGTCGAAGTTGTTGTGAACGAGATGAGGCCTCATGGCCCACCGGAGGAGTGCATGACACGCGGTATTCTCCGGTCGACTTTGCGGGGCCTTGCGCTTCTCGCGACGATGGATGTTGTCCACAACAACATTAGACCAAAAAATCTTCTTTTCTTGGAGATGGATGGGGATGTTGCAAGTGACGCCCACGAGCACGTGGCCCGCTACTTTGATGGTTTGACGCACATTGGTGGCTCTACTGGCGAGGGAGTCTGCACCGATAGCTCTGGGAAGGGTGCGAGTCCCCATGCATCCCGCGTGGCGGCTACGCCAGACTTGGATAGCGCCGCCGACGCATCACGCTCAGAGTGTCCTGCAGATGCTGGCGGTGCACCGCGGCAGCTATTAGTGGAGAGGGAAAAAATGGAGGAAAATGAAGAGGTCTGCGAGCGGCAGAAGAGTGTTTTGCATGAGAGCATGATGTATTCAGTGCAGATTTGTGGATTTGGCTCCAGTTTTGTTGTGCCCCAGCGATCGCGGCACGGTGACGGAGACACGTTGAGCAGCGATCGCAACCAATGTAATGCCTCCGTGGAAGTAATGGACGACGTGGTGTCCGACCGTAGCAGAAGCACCAACGTTGGTGTCGCCGCCTCGACGATGGGCAGTGCATTTCCCTGCATGACTGCAACGTCACGATCTCATCAATTCTATCACCCTGCGCTTTGTGTGGACTTGCCAAAGCCGTTGCCCTGCTCCGTGCGAGGTGTGAACGAGTTGAAGCGGGAGATCCCGAGGCGGCAGAGATGCTGGCGCGGCCTGCCGCTGCCGTCGCGAGAGTATCGCGCGCCGGAGATAATTCTCGGCAAGGATCTTGGAACTGCCGTGGACATTTGGTCACTTGGCTGCATGGCATTTGAGCTTGTCACTGGTCGTCGTCTTTTCGACCCTGTTGGCGACGCTATGGAGGCCGTGAAACGTGGCGTGGAGGTGGAGATGTGGGAGCAATGGGGGTCGGCGATGCCGAGGAGTCCCACGGGTCGCGGTGGGGTGTCTGACGTGGAGGGCGAAGCGGGCGACGGACACCGCGCGTCGGCGCATTTTGACTTGCGTGAGAAGTACGTGGACATGTGGCACCTGCGTGGCATCGCTCTCCTGCTGGGCGCTCCCAATCCGCAATTTGTTCTTTCCGCCCCCGTGGGCGAGTTTGTGGGGGATTTCTTTGACACCAGAGGTCATTTAACTTCTCTCAACACGGATGAAAGGGTACAGCTGTACGGTGATGAGAGCCACGGAACTGCTGGTGCTCCTCCAGCTGCAGCAGCGGCTTTTAGGCGCCATGATGCCACCCCTGCTTGGCTGCACGTGCGTGAGGAAATACAGGAGCGGCTTGGTGTAGATAGTGGGATGGAATTTGAAGGCTTTCTCCTCAAGTGCCTGCACTGGGACGCGAAGGAGCGCAAAGGTGCGGATGCCTTGCTTGAGGATCTATGGGTGACTGGCTCAGGGTTTTCGCGGAGCTGTTGATGATGCTGAATTTTATTTCTCTTTGGGTTGCCTTTCCATGAATTGTGTGCCACGTGAGCGTTTTTCTTGGTTCCATGTACCTTGTTGCTGTTCTTCTTTCATTTTCTGAAGTGTTCTTTCCCGTTCTTGTAGCATCCTCCTCCTCGCCGTGCTTCATGGAGAGGTGGTGAGCAGATAGGCTCGTGTGAGTGCCCCTGGCCATTCTCGAGGGTGTCCACACTTTGTGCATTTCTCCATGAGCTGCATCGTACACCCCCGTTCGCGGCGTTTGTCGCACGGAGCGGCTCGATTCACTTTGGTGCTTACTGCGTGGTGGAGGAGCACGCCTGCATTGTCAATGGTGTGCGGGAGGACAATGATGAGACCCCAGCGACATCCGTCATGGAGGCGTCCATGTCGATTGGCGCATATGATCATTTCAAAGCCTTCTCCCACGTGTCGAACGCTCGCCGAATCGGACGTGGCAAATCCTTTCGAGCCACACTTCTCTCGTGTGGAGGGCTTGCGCGGGGCGCACCACTGGCACATGGACGCTACGCTTCATGGGCGATTATTGCGTTGTCGGGCCGTCTGCCCCCACGTTGGAGTGTCCATTAGCTCTCGCACTGCGTTGTTACCCATTGGGGAGGCGTTTAACGGGCCCCCCGTCTTCGTCGTCTCCCCCCCGTGTTGCAGTTGCTGTCGTTTTTGGGTGTTGGTGCGCGGGGAGCCGCTGGATGAGGAGGACGCAGTACGACACCTCCCACTCACTCCTTCCTCCCATCTGGGCAGCGGTGCGAGGGACGCCCCTTGTGTCTGTGTGTCCGTCCGTTGTTGTCATCATCATTATCACCACCACTTCTGCCACTGTTACTTCACATTTCAACCACAACACACACACACACACACTCTCTCTCTCTCTTTGTTTTTCTCCTCCTCTCTTCATATATATATATATATATATATGTGTGTGTGTGTGTCTCATTCTCATCGCTACGCCGCCCATAGTGTTACACGCGCTTCAACCAGCTTTTTTTAAAAAAAAGGGGAATCATGGCCCAGCAAGGCAAAGTCGAGCCACAGGACCAGGACTCTTTCCTGGACGACCAGCCCGGAATTCGCCCCATTCCATCCTTTGATGACATGCCGCTGCACCAGAACCTCCTCCGTGGCATCTACTCTCATGGGTTTGAGAAGCCCAGCAGCATCCAGCAGCGTGCCATCGTTCCGTTTACTCGCGGTGGTGACATCATTGCGCAAGCACAGTCCGGCACGGGAAAGACAGGTGCCTTCTCTATCGGCCTTTTGCAGCGTCTTGATTTTCGCCACAATGTTCTTCAAGGCCTCGTGCTGTCTCCCACGCGAGAACTTGCGCTGCAGACCGCGGAGGTCATCACCCGCATTGGTGAGTTTCTTGCGGATGGCAACTTGTCTTTCTGTGCCACGTTTGTGGGCGGCACACGTGTTCAAGAGGACTACCGCAAGCTTCAGGGAGGCACCATCGTGGCTGTTGGTACACCTGGGCGTGTGGTGGATGTGACGAAGCGCGGGGCCATGCGCACAGAAGCTCTTCGCGTCCTCGTCCTTGATGAAGCTGATGAGATGCTCTCGCAGGGGTTTGCCGAGCAGGTTTACGAGATCTTCCGCCACGTGCCGAAGGAGATTCAGGTCGCCCTCTTCTCCGCCACCATGCCCGATGAAGTGCTGGAGCTGACAAAGAAGTTCATGCGCGATCCAACGCGAATTCTTGTGAAGCGCGAGAGCCTCACCCTCGAGGGCATCAAGCAGTTCTTCATCGCCGTGGAAGAGGAGCACAAGCTCGACACCCTCATGGACCTCTACGAGACGGTGAGTATCGCGCAGAGCGTCATTTTTGCCAACACTCGCCGCAAGGTCGACTGGCTTGCGACGCAGCTCAACAGCAGCAACCACACTGTCAGCTGCATGCACTCTGAGATGACGAAGCAGGATCGTGAAAAGGTCATGAACACCTTCCGCAGCGGGAGCTCCCGCGTGTTAGTGACGACGGATCTCGTGGCCCGCGGTATTGACGTGCACCACGTGAACATCGTGATCAACTTCGACTTGCCAACCAACAAGGAGAATTACCTTCACCGCATCGGTCGTGGTGGCCGCTACGGGCGCAAGGGTGTGGCAATCAATTTCGTGACGCAGAAGGATGTGGAGGTGCTGCGCGAGATCGAGTCCCACTACCACACGCAGATCGAGGAGCTCCCGGTGGACTTCGCCGCATACCTCGGCGAGTAACAACGGCTGCAGCAGGGAGCCGGCGGACGATAAGACGCGAGGCACACGGCAACGGTAATATTTATACACGTACACATATATAACAAAACACCACCAAACAACAGAAAACACACACCCACACAAACAAACAAATAAAAAACAAAAATGGAAAAGAGGAAAAAAAAAACAAAAAAGAGGGGATTCCCATGAGAAAAATAAATTAAGAAACAAAACAAAAAGCAAAAAACACGCCGAGACACACACACACACACACGCGAGCCAAATGAATTTAAGCGACGACGGAAGAAAAGAAAAGAAAAGAAAAGAAAAGAAAAAAAAGGACAATCGCCCACACCAACGAGACACGAAGAGCGCAGCGCAGCGCAGGGCGGCAGGAGAAAATTTTTTTGTTTGTTTTGTTGAGGTGGTGGGGCGGTGAGGCGGAGTGATGTGCGAGGCCGAATGAAAATAAACTAAACTAAAACAAAACAAATCAGGCGAAGAAGAACACGAGGAGCACGCCGGGAGAAGAGAAGACGGAGAAGAGAAGAAGCGGGGGGGTGGCGGGGGCGGCGGGGAGAAGAGCACACCTGTGAATACGTTGCCCCTCTCTCTCTCCCTCCCTCCCCTCCCATCCTCTCCTTCCCTGCGCGCACGCACGCACGCAACTCTCTTTCTCTTTCTCGCGTTCATTCATTCTTTTTTTTTTTCTTTGTTATCATTATCATTTCTGCCGGCAATGGCGTGAATAGAGGGGCGATAATCAACACGTCGGAGGCGACGTGTACTACTACTACTACTTCCTCTTCCTCCGCGCTGTCGCCGACAACGAGGCAGAGGCAACAACGCCGGCGAGCGTCTGTGCATGTGTGACCTCCGCCTGCCAACAACACCGCCACCATATATATATTTCCTCTTTTTTTTTCTTGTTTTTCTTACAGCCTCGGCGACGAGAAGAAGAAAGAAGAAGCGCGGCGCGGGGAGTTCTGCGATACTCCACCGATTGTTTTGTTGCGTGTGCGCATGATCGTTCGTTGGTTGGCTTTGAAAAGCGTAGTCGACGAAAGGGGAGATGTGATCAGCTGAAAGGAAACGCCTACGCGGCGATGCGGTGCGCATCTGACATGTCCCGCACGCGCACATCCACACCACCAAAAGAGAAGGAGGCGGATGTTGTGCGTTTGACGGGGGGGAGGGGGGGGGGAGCCGTCTTTGATTCCCCGTGCCTTTTGTCATTTCCCTGCACACGTACGTATACACCTTCACACATACACGCACACACACACACGCAGGGAGACAGACTGTGTGTGTGTGTGTGTGTTTTGTTTTTCATTTTTGTTTCCGCATGTACGCGGAGGCGGTACCGCGCTGCAGTGGTGGAGAGGCACACGCGCCAGAAGGATGCAAAAACGAGACTGCGGCCAAGATGGTGCGCAAAAATATATCTATGCGAGGTCATGGTCTCTCTTTCTTCGCTTGCTGCCGTCGTCGTTGCTCGTACAATGGACCGTAGTGCATTGACGATAATGATGGTCACCGCCTGTTGTCACTACCGACGAATGGGCGGGGGAAATACCTTCCGCTACAGAAACGTCTCAAGTGCTCGCGCCTTCACACGCATGCACGCGCCCACGCTTTATTTCTCCCTCTTTCTCTTGTTTCGATCGCTCATGCACGCGCCGCCGGTCGTATCTGCCCGCCCCTGTTGTGATTATTCTCATTGCTGCGCCGTGTCAACTTCATCGTGCACGTCTTCCAATTTTTTATTTGCCCATCAACCATCATCACCATCATCACCATCATCATCATCATCAGTGCGTGTGACTCTCTTGATTGTGGGGTGTTGTACGTTGCGTTTTTGTTTGTGTGGAGGGAAGATTTAGAACTGGTACGGCTGGTAAAGCCACGCAAAGCAGGCAAGCAGGGGAGAAGGGCCAAACCGGCGCAGGCAGGCGGGCGGGCGGGCGTGTGTGTGTAGCGCAAAAAAAAAAGAAGGAAAAAAAAAAATAACACACTGGTTTAATGGCTGGCTCCGTTGATGCGGTGCAGGTGGAGGAGGTTTGGCAGATGCTGACATCGCTGGGCTACCGCAACCCCTCTGCAGAGGATATTGCACTGACGTTGCAACAGGTGGGTCAGGCACATTGTCGCGAGGGTAGGTGTGCTCCCACGGGCAAACAAGCGGATGATTTCCAGCAGCCCTCTGCCTCCCCACCTCTTGGTCTCAACGATGTGACAATGCCTCCATACAATGACAATGACAACGACGCCAAGCATAGCAATGAGGAGGCGCAGGAGCCCAGTAACGAGGATAACCACCACCCCCACCGCAACTCCGCCTCGTTGAAGCAATACCCGGGCTTGTCGTCACACTCTATGCGGGGTGGACGCACGACTCCAATGAACTCTAGAGGCACAGGTCGCCAGCCCCGGTGGTGTCGGGTGGTGGAAAGTCAGCCCACTCGGGAGTATCGTCATCAGCAGCCATACCATGGTGGCGGCGGCAGCGTGGTGGTGGAGGGGCGTCTGCGGCAGACGGGAGAAGGACGACAAGTCAGGCGCAACGTCGACCTTGGGGGTCCACTGAACATGGGCTACAGAAGCGCTGGTGCAACAAAGGAGGGTGTCATGATTTCAACGGCCACCGACCCGATGGGGGGTGTTGGAGTCTGTAGGTCTCGTTCGCTGGAAGCGGAGCATATGAACCCTCAGGCACGCTTAGAGCGCCACCTAAAGCGTTACGAGCGGGGTCTCAAGGCATTCTACACAAATATGTACAACAATGATGCACAAGACGAATTCCTAGAGGAACGAAAGGTGGGCGAGGAGGAAGAGGAGGAGGAGGATTACGGAGAGAATTCTGGGGAGGAATACCTCGAGGATCTGGATGAAGGGGGATGTGGCAGAAATCTGGCCGTCTGCTATGGGGGCCGTGCACACCATCTGGTGGCGCCGGAGATGCCACTGCGTCCCAGTCGTGTCGTGCTCCATCAGCGTGGTGCTAACACAATCTACAGCTTTACCGGGGATGGCCGCTACAAGTATCGAGGTGGATCTGGCACACCACTTTGCACCGTTTTGGGGCCGGACGGCTCTACGCTGCGGCGACGATCCGATCCGGTGCGACGAGGGCAACAGATGCGCGAGATGTGGAAGAATGACAAGTTCCTCGCGCAACATGGCCGTAAGGAGGACCGCTGGCGAGTGCGTCAGGGTATGATTTCTTGGAATCCCTGATGCAGGAGCCCCGTTTCTTCTCCCTAGACTCTCTTTCCATGGATGCAGCGCATGGCAGAACATATCGAAGACCCGACAGATGCACTGCGTTGCCCCATTCTCTCTTGGAGAGACCCGCTTATTATTCCGTGACGCTTAGACACACAGTGAGAGGGGCGAACATATATATATATATATATATATATATCATGGGTGGGGGTGAGCCGAGTGAAAGCGAAGAGAGGCGCTTCTACTCCTGCTGCAGTGTTCTGCCTACACTTCTTGGCGTATATTCCTGCGACGTCCACGCCTGGAGTGTCAACGTCTTGGTGGCCTGCCGACCTGCCCGTTGTGGCATTGATACCGTTGCATTTTCCATCGCCATCATCATCATCATCATCATCATCATCATCTCTGTCGTTGCCGAAGGCGGGGTCGCGTGGAAGAGCTCTTTTTCAGGTGTGGCTCTTCGCATACACACGGAGACGGAGGCCAACAATCCTGCCAGCCACGCGTGCTCTATTTTTCTTTCTTTTTTTTTTGTCGCGTCGACTCTCGTCTGGTGTGTTGTGTGGCTCGTTTTTAGTCAAGCCATCAACAGAACGCACTCATTCCCTCCTTTTTTTTTTTTTTTTTTCAAATATATATATTTGAAAAATCGGTCTTGTGGTTATTCTTGCGTTCCAGAAGAAACTTGTCCCACTCCTCGTGACGCGATTGCAGCCCAACGCCTCACCCATATACACACAATTCTGCGACGAGAGATGATGGCTGCTGGTGCAATGGAAAATGGATTCACCCGGCAGGGGTATGCGGTTGGCACCCGAACGAAACGAAGGAAAAATCGAAAGATGAAGCAGTGTAGTGCACCTTTTCTTCTTCTTCTTCTTCTTCTTTATGTGTTCACGTAATGATGACGCTCTTTCGGACGCGGGGTGTGCGCGTAGGATCGGTTTAATGCGTCGGGTTCCTCTCTCCAGGACGTTGGAGTGTCGCGTGTTTTCATGCATGTGCGGCCCAAGTGTCGGAAAGGGGTGGGTGTCGCACTTCGATCCATGCATGAGTGCTCGCCCCTTCTGCACAACCCACAGGTGGACGTCTGGTGCTGCAAGCAGATCTACCGAGTCAAATGGGGAGGATGCGTCATTGCTCCAGCTCAAATGTCCGGAGTGCGGAAAGCGGTTTCTCAGTCTAGTGAACCTGCAGCAACACAGACGCTCTCGTCATCTTGTAGAACTAAAGTCCCCATCACGTGAGCTTCTTGAACGGCTGAGGGAGGTCAACGTGCAACTTCAGGCGGAGCTACAGGAGCTACAAGAGATGGGCTCATCAAAGGGGCGTTGTGCCTCATCCGCCTTGGAATGCAACGGGGAATGGACCCCCGTCGAGGAAGATAAGAACCGAGGACATTTTCATGCTGCTGTTCCTTGTGGACGAGTCTACGACATGTCTGTAGACGATCTGAATGCGTTGCGGGATCATCGTTTCCGCTTGGGGACAGGCGCTTCAGAGATACGGTGTGTCGGTGTTGTTGAGGATGACGTAACGGTGGGTCATCTGGGAGACACCGGCGATGCGGATGGAAATGGACTGACGGCAGAAAGACTGGAGGTGCTCCAATTTACCCTTCGAACGGAAGGGCATCGTCAGCAACGTGTGGGGCAACTTAAAATGTACCGTAACTGCCTAACGGTGCGGGTTGTTGGGCCGAGGTGGAAGATAGAGAGTGGTGATGTGGTGCTATTAACCGGAACATATGGGCTCCATAAGTCACACGACATAGTCGCAAGGCGAACTGTAGAGAATACCGTGGTGGAGGCAGCGTACGTCGGTCTGCTGCAGAAGAGACGTGGCGATGCAGCAAAAGGAAGGTGGTGACGGTAACGCATGAGTACACCGTTTCACTCAATCTCTCCACCTCTACCTCCCTAGATATGTATCTATATCTGTGTGTGTCTGTGTGGAATCTGGCGTACGCATTCAGCCTTGGGGCAAATGAGGCAGTTACATTCTGAGCATGGAAACACCTTGCACACATGTTCCTTTTCTTCGCTCTTCTGCATCCATCCACTGTTTTTGTTTGTTTGTTTGTTTCTTCGCGTGGAACTGCGGGATGAGGTGCGGAGGAGTGTAATTTTAGTGGAAATCGGATTCCAGTAATGTCCCACCTCATGGCTCAACTGCACCCCCAAGTAGAGCACCGCCCAGACTCATTGAGCAACGTGCGCTCTATTCGGAAGTTGCTCGAGGTGATTAATCAGCGCTACAGCAATGTGTCCATCTGCGTTTTGATTGCCCATCTCATCATGGAGCTAGTGTCGGTAGCATTTTACGTGTGGACTTCCTTTGCCTCGGAAGCCACGTCCGTGTCTGAGTTTCACTGGAACGAGAAAGTCTTCATCATTGAAGTTGTGTTCAATATCATTTTTTTCTTGGAGTGGGTTTTGCTGCTCGTCTGGGAGGAAGACAAGACGCGGTACTGCCTTTCATGGCTTTCAATCGTGAATGCCGTGACCAGCGTACCGATGATGGTGCTTGGTGTCGGTGCTCTGGTTGACGTGCGGTGGAGGAGTTTTTGGGTGCCAATGTATCTTCGCGTGTGGTGGCTGCGCGACTGCGTTGTGGTGCTCCTCGACTACCCACAGGTGGCGCGCTGGATGATGGGCATTACTCGCGAAATCTTTCACTTTATTGCCACGCTGTTCGCCGTGATGTGCACGTGCGTTGGCACGCACCAGATGGTTGAGAGCATATCGGGGAATTACACGAATCTCTACGACGCCCTGTACTTCATGGTTGTCGCCTTTGCCACGATTGGGTACGGCGATGTGGCGCCCATGACGGCACCCGCGCGGCTCCTTGTGATGTGTTTTATTGTAGTTGCTCTCAGTTACTTTCTGCCCCTGTTTCAGCGGATTGCCCAGATTGGTCGGGAGCGCCCGTACTACAACGTGTACAACTCGCGCAATGGAAGAAGACCACATGTCATCATTTCCGGAATCTTTTCGGAACTCGGTGTAGACATCATTCTACGAAACTTCTACGCCGGGTGGAGAAATTATCTCGACCTCAGAGTTGTGCTGCTCTCACCAGTCGATCACCCCCCGGAAGTGAAGCTGCTGGTCAACCTGCCACGCTTCAAAGATCGTGTGGTGCTCATGATTGGGGACCCGGCCAAGGAAGTGGATCTCAAGCGCGCCGACGCTCAACATGCCGACGCTATTTTTTTGTTTGGTGATACAGGCTCTGCAGCATACCACACCGACTATCAGCTGATTCGACAATCACTCGCCATTAACCAATATGATGCGGACCTTCCTCAACATTTACTCCTTCGAAGTGAACGGCATACGAAGCATGTCGTTCCATACGCTGCCAGCGTTGTGGAGGTGGAGCGCCTGTTGCATCATTTGCTCGGGCTCGGTGTGGCAGTTCCAGGGGCTGTGCCGCTTATCGTGAACTTACTTCGAACGTACGAGCCAGCTTCAGTGGATACGACCCTCTCGCACCACTGGCTAGAACAGTACGAGTGGTCCCTGCGGAACGACATTTATTGCGTGGAGATGCGAGATGCCTTCCGTGGGCTCAGCTTTCATTCGTTGGCGAAGCTGTTTTCCAACCACGACGTCACACTTATGGGCATCATCAATGCTCAGGGGATGGTCGAGCTAAATCCCTCTCATGTCATTTTCTCTGCCACCAAGGTGGTGGTAATCGCAAAAACGTTGCAAGTAGTTCGAGAGGTGCTGCAGAGTGTAGAAAATGCCTGCAATGCCCCATTCCCAGAGGAAATGAAACAGGTGGATTGCGGTGTCTTTAGCCTGTATGAAAGAGGAGGAGGAGCAGCAGCAGCAGCAGACGCGGTTAAACATGTTGACCCGACATGTTTTCCTCCTGCGCATGTCGAGGCATTTCAACGGGTTGATGATGCCTATGATTTTGAAAACCACTTTGTCATCATCGACCTCTCCATGGCAAAGGCGAAGGCCCCAGAGACCGAAGGGGCGCGGGAGGGTTCGCTGAGCTCAGCCGCCTCAGATGTTTTTCACGTTATGCGTTCCATTCGTCAGTCATACCCTCAGAACGACATTGTACTCTTGACAAAGGATACTTCATTCTCGGTCTACTTTGAACGGTACTGGAATAGTGTGAGGAATGCCATTCCCGTGAAGCATGTGGAGGGGTGTGGACTGAATACCAACGATCTGCGACGATGCAACATGAAACATTGTGCAGGCATCGTCATCTTTTTTTCCGGTGACATCAGCGGCGTGTCGACCAGCGGATTCTCCATGCTTGTGGATCTCTCGGTCACCTCTATTCTCCCGTCATCCCACACCATACCAGTGGTGGTGGAGCTGGACAGCCTCCAGTATCTCTCCCTGTTCCCCCCCTACGCAGAAGATACTCGCCTCCATCAAAAGGCTGAAGGGGACTTTGTTTTTGAACCCAACTATATCATCGGGAATGCACTCAGTAGGCACATGTTTTTCCCATCGCTGCACCGAACGTACTTCATGGCGGAGTTCATTGACATTATCGACATGATGGTGAGTGGCGTTGACGAGGAAACACCATCTCTAGGACGGCTCCCACTCTCGCTTTCCTCTGAGATGTTGGAGACATACGAGGATGTCGTGGATTACTGCCTTAGTCTGCGCTATTTGCCCATAGGCCTGCACCGCCGCATTTCTGACCCAAGTAATTTGTCTCTTAACGGGCAGCGTTTTGTGTTGACGAATCCGCCCAAAGGACTCCCGGTGCACCGTGAAAGCGATGTCGTATTTTACCTTTTGCCCAAGTAAGACCCACTTCGCCCCGAATGGCGTATCAATCAGTCGCCGCTCTGCCCAACCGCATGCACTGGGAAGACAAACATCCTTTACGACTTTCGAGAATCACTACCGTGTCATTTCTACAAACGGGTGTGTAGCATGGAGTTCATTAATCATCTGGGCGCGAGGAAATTCAATAAATCCTTCCATGCATTCCCTGCGCTGCGCCCCTGCTCTGTGACGATCTTTCATGGCCATGATATTGATGCCGCGCAACGAAATTCCTATTCGCCGCATGAACTTCAACAAGCAGAATGAATTTCCTCTCTGTTTGCTGTGTGTGTGTGTGTGTGTGTGTGTGTGTGTGTGTGTGTGCATCGGTCATGCGCGCTCTCTTGTCGTCTTTTGCTTTCCTTTTGTTGCTGCTCTGGCTCTGAGTTGGGGCGATGTCGGCATGCGGGCAGCTCTCTTCTCTTTGTCGTTCTCTCGCGCTCGCCGCTCGTCTGCGGGCGTTGCCCCGCCCCGCCCCGCCACTGCGCTCATTTTGTTCCTGCTGCCTTTGACCCTCCTCCTCCTGCTGCATAGGAAGACAACCAGTCACAGCTTCTCCCATTCAAAGTAAAGTGATGATGCAGCAAGCGCACAAGGCGGTGCTCCTCCTGCTGGGCCTCTCGGTGGTACTCGGCACCTGCGCGGGGAACGGATACATCCACAAGAGTCGGTCGCATCTCTGCACTGAGGCTGCTGGCAAGATCAACAAAAACTGCGGCCAGGTGCAGTACGAGCCGCAGAGCATTGAGGGACCGAAGGGGTTTCCCTGCCGCGGTCCTGTCAGTGGGGAAATCGCCAGTGCCGGCAAGGCCTTGCTCATGGCGATGAGTGAGTTTGGCACCGATCGCTGGTCTGCCACACCAATCAGTGAATTTGTAACCAATAAGAGTGGCAATATGTTGACGCTTGACTTCCAGTGGACCCTCACGGTGACTCGTCAAACAACGTCGTTCGACTACTACATCTCGAAGAAGAACTACAACCCCAACGCCCCCCTGACGCGTGCGCAGCTGGAGATGCAACCGTTCTGCAGCGATGTCACGTACAAGGGCAAGATCCCACCAAGAGACTACATCACGCGCAACTGCGTGCTGAACACCGACGGGTACAGTGGCCAGCATGTCATTCTTGGCGTGTGGACCATTGACAACAACCCAATTGCCTTCTACCAGGTGATTGATGTCAAATTCCCCCAGCCATGATGAGAGGGGGCCGCGAATGATGTGCTGGGCAGCGTCCCCGACAGCGCTGTGTTTCAATCGAAGGCATGGATACCCGCGTCAGTACTTTTTTCTTCAAAGCTGATTTAGTACACTTGTGGCGATTTTCGTGACTCTATTTTAGGAATATATGACTTCTTTCTCTCTCCCTCTTTTTATATTTATGTGTGTATATTTCCCTCTTTTTTTTTTGTAGGGGAACTTTTTTTTCTTTGCGCTCACGTTGTGCATCTTAACTCTTCGGAAAATTAGAAAACTTGAGGTGGCGGGCTCGCACCCGGCGAGCAATGCACGCTGCGAGGAGAAATAGGGGTGTGTTCGGCAAGCAACGGTAACTGCGGAGGGGGCAGACGATGTGTGAGCAAATTGTGTGTAGGAATAAATTGTAGAAGACTGGGGGAGGGGGGCATCCCTGAGATGATCCCAGACACTCCGTTCAGCTTTTTAAAATTTTTTATTACTTATTTATCTTCTTTTTCTGTGTTTTCTGTTTTATTTTCTGTTCGGCTGAGTATGTACGCTTTTGCTCACTTGCCCTTTTGAGTCTCTGTGCTGCCCGCCGCCTCGTCCCGTGCACTCTCGCTTCTCTTCTCCTCCTTCCCCGCCCCTCTCCGTCATGCGTCTGCGCCCCCGCGGGCTGATTGGAGCGATGGGCGTGTGCCGTACGGGCTGTTGGGCGGCGCCTCACTCCCCGAGCGCGGGATTTCACTCCGCCCCCGGAGTGCGGCGTTGGCGTCCCTCAGCAGATCACCTTTTGTCGCACTGTGTGATGGGGCGGTGCACTCGATGCCCTGCACTTGCCGTGCTTGCATGTGGACTGCACAAGTCTTCGCCACTGTTGTAGATGCCGCATCGCCGCTGCTCATCGGCTGATGATGTGTCGACGATATGGATGGGGCGCACTCCGAGACA
>JASANX010001004.1:0-54234 GCA_030849745.1 Trypanosoma scelopori
TGTGATGTATGCGTCTGTAATCTCGCACACATGTGGAGAAGGACGAGAGAAAAAAAAAAAGGCGTGCATTTGTGCTTCCATTCTCTCATCCCAGTAATAGAAATACACACAGACACCATCACGTACGCCACAGTTCGTGAGAGAAGGATCCTGTGCTTGCAGTCAACCTACTGGGAATCAATGATACAAAAGATGTCCAAGGATTTCAAATGTTTGTTTGCAGATTTGCTACTTGTTGAGCTCCGCCGTCAAGGTGTCGCCCAAGCCTCGGTGTGTGTGGGTGTGTTTATGGAGCGATTGCGTGTGGATGATGCTGGCGCTTATCTCGCGTTCGGGGGTTTGGGCATTGGTGACAAGGAGGGAATCGCGGTCGCGGAAGCGCTTCTAAAGCTCAGATCCCCGCCAATGATGAAGACGCATGGTGTCTCGCGCTGGACTCTCTTATTGGATAACAACTCGCTCGCGGATAGATCTGCGGTACACCTCTCGCTGCTCCTCTCGCGTTGCTCTCCGCCCCTGGTGCTGCTGGATGTGCGTGGTAATGCCATGACGGACGCAGCGGTACGGCGAATTGAGGAGGCCCGCGTGGTATCATCTTCCCAATGCATCCTGCGGCTGGCTTCAGGGGCTCCGAATGACCCGCCCACCGAATTCCCTTCGAAGAAAGTAGTATCGTCGTCCCTTGCCGGTTCGGAGGCATTGCAACGGCGGCGAAATGCACTCTTCAGGGAGAGTGGTGCCGTCGCGAACGCATCAATACCAGCACCAGCAGCTGCAGCAGTTGCAGTTACAGGTACAGGAGCCAAGGCAACACCATTACGGGTAAAGACGCTAGGGGAGCTAACGCGGCGATGCTTATCGGTAGGCTCCGCACCGGTAGAGGGAGATGGGAGTGCAACACCTCTGTGCTTGGAGGAGGGCACGCCTGGGCATTCGTCCAGCGAGGCGGCAGGCGATGAGGCGAAACAAAGTCCACAGGAGGTGCCAGATGCACCCGTCACCAAGAGGGCAGCATATCGTTCTGCTCGCTCTCTTCAGCAGCACATCAATGATGCATTCACTACCGAGGAGCAGTTTGATGTGACCGCAAATCTCAATCCGCTGCTGAACTCCCCTATGGACCTGTCCAACATGATCCCCACCGGGAGGTTGCGTGAGCTCTACGGCACCGACAACATCTGGGACGTTGTTGGGCAACAGGGAACGCCAGCGCACCCAACCTCTCTTGTGGCACCATTTCAGTCGCTCACCGTCCTGAATATTAGCCGAAATGGGCTGAGGACCATTTCTGTTCTTCCGGTGTCGCTCCTTCGCCTGGATGTGAGCGAAAATGCGCTGGAGGAGCTCTGTGGTTTGGAGAAATGCCGAATGCTCACCCTTCTAAATGCGCGGCGAAACCGCATCCGGTCGATGGGCGGGCTGGAGAACAACCTCGCGCTTTCGCACCTCTTCCTGGGAGGTAACGAGATCGCCTTTGTCGACGGCATCGCCCACCTCCTGGTTCTGGAGACCCTTGACCTGGCGCACAACCGGCTCAGGACGCAGGCCTCCATCCGCCCTCTTTCGTTGTCAAAGGGGCTGCGACGTTTGATGCTTCGCGGGAACCCAGTGATGGACTGCATGAAGCATAACTATCGCCCTGTTTTGCGCAACCTATGTCCCTCACTTCTTATCATCGACGAAAGCCGCCTCACTCCTTCCCGGCTTTCCGAAGGGGCTCAACAAGATTGCAGTCAGCTGCTGCATCCGTGCGTTCCGCGCAGTGATCTGAGCGATGTCACTGTTACTTCGGCAGGGGCGAGGGATGAGGTGGCGGAGGCATCGCGCTGCACCAGTTACATGCAACTTCTGACCCACGGGGCGGCGCCAGGGGCAAACGCAGGATACAGCGACCCTTCCCGGGTTGCACGTGCTGCGATGGCTCTACAGGCTCGCAAGGAGGAAGCGCTGAAAAAAGGGGCGAGTAGACAACACCAGCGACAGCAAGGTTTGCGGCAAGGAGGCGGCGAGTCGTTGAGACGGGAGTTTCTGAAACGACTTGCGCTGGAGTCTAAAAAATACCTTGAGTCTATGCTTGTGGAACGTCTGGCCAACATGCAACAGTCACGTCTCATCGATGCATCATTGAACACTGCTCGTGCGGGTGGACATGCGATGGGTCCGATGGTCGATCCCGTTAAGAAAACACAAAGAAGCGAGTTGTCGGACGCAGCCAACGGCAAAGGTCTTGGGTCTTGGGCTGCTGCTGATGATGATGGGGAGGCCACCGTGGGGCCTTTGGAGAGGGAGGAGAGCGACTACACTTGTGCTGGCGGAGTGGACGCGAAGCCGACGACGACGACGACCACCTACTCCGGCCTGTATGCGGCAGGGCGGCGTGATGAGACGCTCAACCACAATGAATGGTTGCAACTCCGAGGGAGACTTGGTCCTCGGTGTGTTAGCCACTGCCCTTTTGGGGATACGCCCTGCAAGGCGTCATCGAGGCCCGCCACACCAGAGCACAACTCCGAAAGACAGCAGGAAAGTGCACTGAATATCTCACCAATCCGAAAGAACACTAATACAACCCAGTTGGCTTCTACCAATGTAACAGAAATTCTCTGCAAAGAGGAGCTGATGGTCCCACGCGTGGGTCGTGCTCGTGCTCGAGCTCATGCTCATGGTGGTGGCGATGGCTCACCAGTGACCAAAAAAAGGGTTTCCCCCTTGATAAAGGCAGATGCTCGTCGCCCGATGCTAATGTCCCCTTCCAGTTATAGTTCTCCAGTGAAAGCGTGCAGAACGAGCGCCCTCTCCCGTCCACCAACAAACAATTCCCCATTCGGCTCACAGCCGCGTTCCTGTGAAGGCTGCATCAGGGCGTCACGGGAGCCTATATTTCTATCCCCGCCACCGTCTTTACAATCCCCGAATGTGAACGATGATCGAGCGGATGATCAAGACATAAGGGAGTGGGTGATGCAGTTGTATGAGGATACAGAAGCTGTTCAGGATGCTTTGCGCACTGTTGTTGTTCTACTTGACACGCACCGACGGGGTATCAGTGACTATCAGAGAGATTTTCCTGTTATTCCAGAATGTCTAGTGCAGGAGCGGCGGCAATGTATGAACATTCTGGAAGAAAGCGGTATGCTGCTCGACACCGAGGTTCCGTTGAACGTTGCAGAGTACTATCACTTTACTGCACATGAGTTGAACTGCACGAGGGAGGAGGAAAGTGATGAAGAAGACGATGAAATAAATCCAACAAGTGTGATGAGAGGAGGCGATTTACGTTGCGAAAGATCTCGCATCCTTCACTGTGTTCGACTCATTGGGGATGCGAAGACATGTCTGCGGTATCTGGCGCTACTTATAGAACATAAAAGAGAAGAGGCGTTGTGCAACTATGTGGGCGAGATCAAAGGCTTCCTAATTTCTGAATGAGGGGAGGAAAAACATAGAGAGGTGTTATTACCTGAATTTCTTTTTTTTTTTTTTTTTTTTTTTTGGGGGGGGTGGGGGGTGGGGGGTGGGGGGTTCGCACCGCTTCATGATGCGGCGACACATCCACCGGCAGCAATGGAAGGTGAATTCGCAGAGGCTGACACGTGTTTATGCATAGATACTGTTTGTTTTGTTCTTGTTCTTCTTCTTCTTCTTCTTCTTCTTCTTGGAGAAATCACCTTGAATATTCCCTCTTTCCTGTTTTAGAGAGTGGGGTGGAGAGGAGTGGAGTGGGCGTCTTAGCGCCTGCAAATGTATTACATTTCAATGATTGTGTTGCTGTGGTGATTGTCTTGTGGCACACATTGCATTTCTCTCCCTTGTGTTCTAACCTCTCGTTGTAGGGCGTGGAGGGAGGTGGAGGAACAGGAAGAAGAGAGACTCGGGCGGGACGGGGTGAGCAGTGTTTCCATCAGACGTGGGTAGTTCACCAGCCACACAAGAGCTCACAGGTGTAAACCAAAAGAGACTGGGTGTGGTGGATGGATGTGTCGCCGCCAGCCCTCGTCCGCGTCAGCGTCGGCAGTGCCATGATGAATAGAAATGAACATAACAACTGTATACAGGCCGCTGATTTCCACGCTCTACAACATGGTCCACCGAAGATAGAAGAGTTGTTAACACACTTGGCGGAGGCTCTCGTCGTCGCTACGCGGAGGGCGATGACTGCGGGGGATATTTCTCCTGGACTACCGTCTGGGGAAGAGCTGGTTGAGAATAAGGACACTGCTGCAAAAAGCGGCTCCACCACCACCACTACTACTACCACCGTCGCTCCTGCCTCTCCCGACGATACCATCGTTGTGCGACGGGCGTACCTCGATGAGTTGTGCCTACATTTGTCCACAGGGGCATCTTGTGGAGGGCCACAGACCATTACCAGTAGTGGCCTGTTGCCACCACTGCCACTGCCCGTGCGAATAAATGGGGGTAATCAGAAGATGCAGGCGCTTCTGATGCGATTGTCAGGGAGTTCGTATTGGCGTTCCGCTCTTTTAATCCCACTTTTACGCCGCTGGTGGGGCGAGGGAAGATACTCCTTCTTTGGTAACATGCTGTTGCAGAGTCTACTGAACGCGCTCGGGGATGAACTCTTGCGTACAGATCCCGAAAAGAAGGGATGCGTTGAACTTGACCAAAGGCAAGGGGTGCGTGCACACGGTGTACCGCCTGTGACTCCCAGAAATGGCCACTCTGCGCAGGTTATGCGGGAAATGGAAGAGGTGGTGCAGGCGACTGGCTCATTTCATGGTATTTGCCTTTGCATTGAATGCATTATTCGGTGTAATACACGATTGCTGCTCCAGCAACTGGGGCGGATTTCTGTGGGATCTACCAGCAACGGTGGGGCCCACTCCCTTCTTGGAGACGCACTCAGTGAGGTAGAGCGCGTGGTTGGAACGGTGGCACGATCTGTTTGGGAGGAGGTGTTCGCATTTTTGTCTCGTTGTACCCCAAATGTCGAAGCGGCTTTTTGTGAATCCACGTGGACTTTTTTGATGACTCTACTGACAGCCTATGCAGGCTCCATTGCTGCAATGGAGGTGAGTGATCTATCAGCGGCGAGTCGCGAAAGTGTAATGCAGCTGCAGGCGCAGCGCCTATTTGTTGAAAAGTTACAGCAAGATTTGCAGTGCCACCTCACAGTGCGCCTCTTGACAGACCGCGTGTCTTCAGGCGAGTTGCACATGGCCGTGTACAATGCAACGTGTCGCCTTCCGTTCTTCTGGAGGGCCGCAATGGAGACAGAGCTGGCGCCAGAGTTGCTTTCGCAAGCATTATTGTCAAGACAAGATGTGCGGGCGTGGGCATGGAAGGAGGCCGCTACCGCATGGGGGCATGCGCTGCGTCTCGTGCAGTCCTTTGTACAGGTACAGGAGGCGATGGAGGATTTGCCAGTCGATGCTGCTTGTACAGCTGCAGCTGCAGCTGCAGATTCGGTTGCGTCAAGTATTCAACGGTGTCAGCGGCGCTCGTTGGAGGATTATGTGGAACGGCTGGCATCCGCAAGGTTGCATGGTTTTTTTGCTGGCACAAAACGCCCCCGTGAGGCAAAGAGATGTGTGGAGGGAGAAGTGGCTTGGTCGGCGTATGCAAACGACTTTTTTCTTAGAGTGTACCACCCCAGTTGCTTTACAATTCTTTCATTTGTGAAGCAGGACGCTCTTGTCTCCCTGCTACGCCAGCTGCACGCTGTAACGGTCAATGGGGAGCGCGAGGCGGTGCGGTTATCATTGACAGCGATGATCACAAGAACAACAACAACAACAACAACAACGGCGGCGGCGATGACAATGACGGCGCCAGCAACTCTTCTTACCGATGACAAAACCACGGCGGATTTGCAACGGTATCTCCTGCAGTGGCACTCACAATGCGTCCATGGCAGGGTGATGCGTGCACTACGTGAAAATGCGCCGCTGCTCATGTGCCTGCTGTTCGCGGTGTTCACCCTGCTCGAGCGTCTGGGAAAGACCAACTTCAACGTTCACAGTACATTGCGCGAGATGTTGCTGCCCATTCTGGCCAACCTGTGCGGTGGTGGAGACAAGACCGAGAACCAAAATGAAGCTGATGTTGTTGATGATGATTCTGGGGGAAATGACGGGGAAGATGATGGTGATGTGGAGGACTACTACGAGCGTCAGCAATGCATCATGATGCTCCTCGCATCTGGGTGTCTTGCGCTGCCGTGGGATCTGCGGGGATTGCGGTTACGGCTGCTTATGCACAAAATCATTGCGCTGGATGTGCAGGATTGCTTCTCCGCGGAGGAGGCCCTGACAAGAGTAGACCACCTTTTCGTGTTGCATACTGCCGATGGGCAGCAGACACTGGAGGACGTTGCCACAACGCTCTACAGCGACTTGGCGTGCGATCCTGTCATGCAGCTTCTGGCTGCCGATGTAGACACAACTGAGACGACAGCATCATCATCACCTAGGGTGGTAAGGGAGTCTACATGCGATCTTCTGCTTCGTGACACGCCTGTGCAGTTCCCTGCACCCTGTGGGACGCTTTTGCTGATTTCGATCGTTCGCACCCTGTCGTTTCGCATGTTGCAGCTCCGCGCCGAGTGGGAGCAGCAAGTGCGGCTTGCAGGCGAAAGCTCTGGGGAATATTTGGGTCGCCAGGCCACGTTCTGCACAACAAGGGACGTGACCATTTTTCGAGTTCTTGTACAGCTGGCGCATCGCATGGTTTTTGGCTTCCAGGTGCAGCCGGTTGGGTTGTTACGGCTGTGGATATCGCACTTGAATCATCTCTTTACTCATGTCGTTCCACCCCTTACAGGGGATGACGAAATGCTCCTACAGGCCCCACATGCCAAAAAATGCAGGCAACAAGAGCAGATGTGTCATGATGAGGATAACAAGACAGGGGTGAAACACAGTGGCAGATTGTTGCCCCATCGTGTGTTCCGACGCTCATCAGGGGAGTCGTCGCAAGGGGAGTTGCGAGTTGCTGTGGGCGAGCTGCTTGCAGATCTTGCGCTAATGCCGCTTGTGGAGAGCGATACTGCCAAATACTGCCCTGCGGCTCTGCTGCATCGCCCTGGGACTGCCAAATGGCTGCTGCAGCAGACTCAGAAGTCACAGGATCTTCTGATGCTACAGCGCGTGCTCCCTATTATGGTGCTGGAGGAAGTGTGTTTCTCGCTGAAGATTTCTCTAGAGGACTTGGGCAAACGAGGGTCTGCTACGAGTGGCACACGCCATGCTGGAAGAATGGTAGAGCAGTCATTTCTTGGTGCACTTGGCGTTGTCGCATTCTGCCAGCGTCTGGAGCTCTTTATTCTGCCAGGGAGCGTCACCGACGAGCGCGTGGTGGTGCTGCTGCAGGCTCTCTGGTCGGTTGTCGAGGAAAACTCTGTCGAGGCCACCACGTGACGTCCCTTCACTCACACACACACATATATATATACACACACAGAGAGAGAGAGAGAGAGAGAGAGAGAGAGAGAGAGAGAGAGACAAAAAGATGGTGGTGAAATGAGGGAGGAGGTACGAAGCGGCAAAGCATGAGGGAGCGAAGAAGAAGGGGAGGGGAGGGGGTGAAGGCGAACCACGAAGAGCAAAGTGAAGCGAAACAACAGCAATGGAGAGCATGTGTGTTTTTGTTTTGTTTGTGTGTTTGTGTGTGTAGGTGAGGGTGGGGATTGTAACAGAAGAGTACTCCCGCACATAAATATTTCGTGTTTGTTGTTCCTCTCGCTGTTGCCTTTGCTTCTCATTTCCTGCCTTCCTTCACGCGTGTTCTCTTTTGAACTCCTTTCTTCTTTTTTTTTTTTTTAAAAATTAAAAATAATAAATAAACTCCTTTGAATGGCCTGCCCCTCTATTTGCTCTCCATCATCGGGGCAAAGCTGTGCTGCGTTTATAAGTACATGAGGAAATCTGGCTCTCGACTGGGCTCTCTCTTTTATTCCTCTACTCTCGGGAAGAAGCGATGTCTCACGGCACATCTTCAGCAGGTGTCGTACACCTTGCCGCTCACCTCCGGTGCCTCATGTAGTCTGATGGATGCACAACGCCTCTTCCTTCACACCCTTCGCATGAGCTGCACCGAAGGCGGAAGCGAGTGCATCATCAATGATAATGCGAAAGTGGTGTTTGATGACTGCCTGTCTGCTCTTCAGGCGATGGGAATATTGTCCGTTTTGCCAAGTAGGGATCCAGCGAATGCGGGGTCAGATGCGGGAATCATCCAACGTGCAGCGCTTGTCAATGTGGATCTATGCTCCATTGAGATCGGCTCCCGAGGAGCCGCTGATCGAGAGGAGAGGGAGATGGTGGCACTATTTCAGCTGCTACACGGCGTCCTTGTCCCCCTTTTGCACTCTAAAATTAGCACCACTACTGGTAGAAGTACCACTAGCGCTACTACTACGTATAATTCTGGTGTTGGCATCACTGACGCGTCGAACCGTGGCCCGACGTTGATTGAGGGAATTACAGCAGAATCGTGCATCCTCCAGTTGCAACAGTTGAGTGGCTCGCGCGTCAGTCTCCAGAATAACAGCGCGACACGCTTTATTACTGACCTTGTGAATGAAGCTATTCTCCTTGGCGTTCGCGATCGGGTGTTGCATTCGTGTGGCAATGGGCTCTTCTGTCTGCACCGCGATGTGATGCAGCAGACGGCAACCTCCCTGTTGGCGATGCAATGGTGGTGGTGGCGACGGGTAGCGCCGTTGGTACGGCAGGCAATGAAGAAACGTGTAGATGCCGAATCTTCATCGCCCAATGTGTGGCTTGAGGTGACGCAGGCACAGGTGCTGCGTTTGATTCGAAACCGAGACGAAACTATCCCGCGGTGCCTTGCCTCCTCTCTATCCACTGATGCTGCAATGGCATTTGTTGCCGACAGCATGAGCTGTTGGTCAGCATCAGCCGCGTCGCTCACAGGTCCCCCACCAGCAACGCCACCCCGGTGGCAGATACGTCTTTCAGATGAGGCGCGTGCAGCAGTTGCACTATGTGCAATGCAGTCGTTCAAATCGTGCCTCGCTCGCCGTCCGGCTGGAGTGTCCGTCAGTGAGCTGGGCAGGCTTGTCTCTTGGCCGCTGCTCTCGAGCCTCCTTTGCAAGAGGAGTTTGCTGAAGGCGCTGGCACATTTTTCCTCCCACTTTGTCGTGACATCTGTGGAGGGTATTTTAGTCGTGCAGCAGCAACTCACTGGTATTCAGGGTGGCGTTACCCCTGATGAGGCTGCCGCGTGGGTGCTGTCAAGCCGGAACACAACACAAGACGAGGTGATGATATTTCTGCAAGAGGTGGATCTTGTTGTACGTGCTGTGGCGTTCCTTTGGAGACGTCAACTGCGACATACAGGCGTCAATTTTGGGGATTTGCTCGGGAGTCTCATGTCTCCAAATGACACGAAGGCTGGTGATGTTGTGCTGGATGTTCTGCATCGCTACGACGTTGTAGAGGCAGAGCTGCACAAAGGGAAAAAAGCCTCATGGGAGTCTGTAAAAGACAAGACGGTGCGTCTCTCGGCTCGAGAGGTTCGCGCTCTAAATGCACTGGAAAATTTCCGAAAAAAAATTTGGAATGGTCGCCAATTGTATACCGAAGCAATCGAGCCTTTCTTGTCCCGCTGCACCGGAGAGGCGATGGCAGGCGGCGACCTTAACGGTGACGCTTCTATGCCACTCGTGCTGCTGGAGCGCTGGATACAGTTGGAGCGATTGCAGTTGCTGCAAACAGACCTTCTCCATATTTTGTACCAACATGGGGGGAAGTTCCCACTGAATGAAGCTACGGGCCACATCCACTTTGACCGTGGGATGGCGGAATCAGGGGTAGACGTTTCCCCTCGTCGTCCTTCGCGTCCCGCTTCAGTGGCTACGTTGCAACTACCCCCGCCTCCGCCAGCGGTCCACCCCTGCCAAATCACCTTTGAGACACAGCTGTCACGTGTGCGAAGCGCGCATCAACTAGATGCACTCTTCCATTTCGCTCAGGCAACAGTTCACGCAGTGTTCACGCTCCTTTTGCCACATGTGTCAGCCCCGTCTGGCCTTCGGCTCCAAGTCCTGCTGCGCCGTGTACGCTGGGCCTCTATGGCAACGAAACTTGGGCCTCTGTCAGCATTTGTGGAGGCTTTTGACGGTCTTTTTTTTGATGTGTTCGGTAGCAGCTGCCACAATGGAGAGGGAATTTTGGTTGCCGCACACCGCGGCCCTGTTGGGGCGTGGCTACTGTACGCCCGCCTCATTGCCCGCCTCTTTCCGTCCGACATTGATATTCCACTTGGACTCATGGTGGAGGGATTGTCGTGGAACGTATGGTTTGCACCAAGGTTTGGCGACCTCGCCGCTCTTTTGCGGCGAGTGGGGCGAAGCTGTCACCATGGATATTTACTCGAAAAAACTGAAGCGACGCTTCCTGCCACTGCTGCTGCTGCTGCTGCTGCTTCGTCGTCGTCGTCGTCGTCGTCGTCGTCGGTGCCATGCGACGACGCCTCTCTGTGGGAAATATTGGAGGCAGTGCGGCATCATCATCATCTTGAAAAGCAGCATTGCATATATCTCAAACTAGGTGATCTATTTCGCTACGCGCGTGGTGCAATCGAGGGAAAGAAGGACGATGAAGGAAGTTGGGTGCAACTGGCTGCAGCTGCTGTGCTTCGTCTGCCTTTGTTTCTGCATCCACATACCGCCTTGAATGGGCCCAAAGCTCTTCTGCGTGTCACCCTACCGCATGCTACTGCCTCAAGCGGGCTTGTGGCTCTTGTCGAGGGGTACATTTGCCCGTTGCTGCGTCAGCACCAAGCCATCAGCATCGCAGAGTTAGACCATTGCCTGGGATGGACATGTGGTGGGTTCGACTGCCATCCCACAGGAATCCAGCTTATCAATGGTGCTGTCAGTGGGGCCTCCCTCTGTGGCGTCCTGCGGCGTTATGTGGAAGGCGTGCAAATGCCGCTACTCATGCTGGACCAGGGGCCCGGTTTGGCCCCACTGGATGATGGCATCATGGTGCGCCCCAACACTGCTTTTTACCGAAGTCCAGAGGACATGCTCTTGGAGGTCAACGGTCTGGAGTTTGCTGAGGGTCATGGCGGGCTTCTTCGACCTACAGGAAGGCCTGTTTCCCTCTTTGAAGTCTTGGCAGAGGAGCGAGAGCTGCTTGGTGATGACTGGAACGCAGCTGTTGCACGGACAGAGCAGTGGCATGTGTCGCTGCAGTGCAAAGGGGACACACCTCTTGAGTGGGAGGAAGAGCTTACGAGTGGGAGGGGTGATATCACTGTTTGGTGCGAGACATGAAGAATGTCAAGGCGGTGCTTGATTTGCTGTCTCTCTGAGGCACCATATCGCACACTTTTTATTGTCTTCCCGGCGGGAGGAATTCACCTTTTCTATTCATTCTCATTTCCACAGAGTGGATAGATATATGTCTTCATTAGGGGTTCCATATTATTACGTCCTTCTGCATTCCTCCCTCCGCCTCCTTCGGTTGACGGCAATTGTTCTTTTTCTTATTCTTCTTGTTGTTGTTGTTGTTGTTGTTCTCTTCGTCTTCGTTAGAAGGCAACCGCAGGCGTATTCGGATGCTGCATGCTGGGGACTATATTTGTGTCGGCCCTCTCTTCGGCTTATTGGGAGAGGGGGGTGGTAATACAAATGCCCGGCACCTGCTGGTGAAGCGTACAAATGATGACTTTACGTACGCTGCGAAGATTGTGATGTGCCATCCCGACACACCGTCTCGCAGGAAAATGCTCTTCGAAGCGCAATGCATGAGGCGTGTTCAGGGTGTCACTGAGCTTGTGGACGTGATAGAATCACGTGAAGGCATCATGCTGGTGACTGAAATGGCGCCATGTGGATCCCTGAGTAAGGAAATTATGCGTCGCAAGCAGCTACTAGGGCAGCATGCAGCTCGAAACGATAGGTCAGGAAGTGGACAAGATGCGGAGATGGTGCAATTTTTGTTCTTTCCCGAGAGGGATGTGGTGCAGCTTCTTCTTTCGCTCGCTAGCATGTTGCTTCAGCTGCATGCCATTGACATGATTCACATGGCTATAAATAGCGATCACATTCTTCTTTACGACAGGAGTTGTAATAAGGTGCGGCTCTGCGGATTTGGAAATATCGTGTTCCGCATCGAGGAGGAAGAGGAAGAAAAGATGATGGAGAAGCGGTTGCCAGCCCACAGCCAGCGTTCACAATGCGCGGCGCCGTGGTTCCGTGTTGCGGATGCTGCGATGCAGCATCGATGCCTCAGTCGGGGACGTGAGAGCCGGTCGAAGCATGACGTGTGGTCCATCGGTGCTCTCGCGTATGAGATGTGCACGCTTGGATGCCGCATGCCCTACAACTCCACCGTTCCCCCTGCACCACTCCCGGAGTGCTACACTCGTCCCTTCAACGACATTGTCATGTGGATGCTCGAGCGGGACGCAAGAGAGCGGTCTGATCCAACGCAGCTTCTCTCCTCTCTGCGCCGCCTCCTCCCCCCCTCCTCCCAGCAGCAGCAGCAGCAGCAGCAGCAACAAACCCACGAGCGATGTTCTAACCGAGAGATTCACGCGAGTAGCACCATTTCTCACGTGTGCCATTCTCAGATGGCGGGAACTTTAGCCGGAGGTAGTCATGATGTGGCTGACGTCGTTTTGGTGCCGGACATCGTCCCCAGCCAGTCTGCGCGTGCAAACTCGTCTCACATACGTGACGCTCCGTACTCCATATTCCACGAGACGACAAGGCTTTCCTCAGGCCCCATCTCCCGCATTGCTCGCAGACAGTATGTGACGGAGGTGCACAAAATACCGCTGCCGCAACATGAGCTGGGGAATATTGGCAATACTCATGTTGTCTCACCCAAGCATGCGCTGCCTTCACTTGTAGACGATATACAAGGCATGATCCCTGACACCACCCTGTCTTGCGCTCTCCCAAGAATTCGAACAAGCAACACCAGCCCTGCGGAACTGCATAGCCATCATCTGAATACCACACAAGATCATCCTTTTATTGGGGTGAAGAAAGACGATGCTGTTGAATTCCTTAATACACGCAGTGCGCTTAAAGAGTCTACTAGTGCACACTTCACATTAGCCACGTCCTCCACTGCCCCAAAAAACGCCTTTGGGCAGGAGCAGCAGCAACAAGAACAAGCAACCTCACCACTAACCCTAACCGCTATACAACTCGTTAGCCCACAACATGTTCAAACAAAAACAACAAGCGAACCGCAACATCAACCGAAGACAGTTGGCAAATCCACACACCCAGGTAGCAACGAGTTCGAACAAAGGCAGCTGAGCCGGTGCGGCCATGCATACGACGGTGTCTCAGGTGCTGCGAAGCTGGTGGCCGCGATAGGCCCCATTCCAGGGCATGGCAACGTCCCCAACGCAGCGGATGAGTGCGTGACGGTAGATCACCACGCCGAGAGGAGAGATTGTTTCCCTGTGAACGCATCCTGCCATAATTCTTTGGACGTAAAAAGTTCCGACGTCGCCGAGGGTCTTGTGGACTGTTCCTCTGGACGGGGTAGTGTTTCTCCTTCTCCACTTCATTCTTCCAGCGAAAAAGTGCCTGATATCCACGGTGTCCTGGAGGATTTTTCATCTTGTTCTGAAGTAATGCTGTCACCTGGAACTGCATCTCGTGATGCTTTTTTCTGTTGTCCTAAGTATCTGAGTAGTAGTAGTAGTAGTACCACTGTAACTTGCAAGGCGGCTCTTTTTTCACCTGCAGCTGCTTCAGTGTGTTCTAAAGAAAGTTCCTTTGCCTTGCATTTGTTAGACTGTACGATTTCAGACCCCGTGGTAGGTGGCAACTTCTCTGCGGCTGCAGTGGAGAATGGTGATACGGGGAGATCGCTTTCTGCTGATGGTGATCTCAACGCTTTATCGCATTTGAGTAACCGCCGTTTGGTGCATAAGGCTGGTTGTATGGGGTGCTGCATGCAGTAAGTGTGTGAACAAGAAGCGGAGGCAATGCGAAAGCCAATAACGGGCTGAAGCCGATTTATTTGATTTCATTTGCTCCTTGGGTGAAGACAGTTTGACGACATTTCCTCCGCACTTCTTTTGTTGTTGTTGTTGTTGTTGTCTCCTTTTCATGGTGATTTTATGTCTTCTCTCCGCTGATGGTGCGGACGAATGCGGTGGCGAAGGCGGGTGTATGCCACTGTTGACGATGCGTTGGGTCATATCATTTTTCTTTTCCCCTTTTTTCTTTTTTCCTTTTTGGTTCTTGTCTTTTCTCGCTTCTCGGAAATGCCTATCCGTTCTCCTTTGTTTTGTTTTGATACCCGCTTGGCCTGATCGGTACATTCGCGCGGGGCCGTGTTTTTTTTTTTTTTTTTTTTTTTTTTTGGCTTCTGCCTGCATTCTCCACTCATTTTACATTCATGCTGTGCACGTGCCACGCCAACAACTGCAGTTTGGAGGTGCGGTGGTAGTGCGAAGAGGCGAAAGATGTGCGGCACACTAGGCGACATCGTTTGCAGGAGAGTGATTAATGCACTGCCCATGAGGCGGGGTGCGTTCCAGGCGCATTGTGTTGCTGTTCCTGTGCTGCAGCGACATGCCTTGTGTGTTTCATGCGTCTGCAATTCCCTCCAGTTCTGTTTTTGTTGTTTCAAGGGTGGGGTGGGGAGGTTGGGGTCTATATATCTGCCTCCCTTCACGACACATGCAGGAAGGTGCAGCGGGCGTTTCCCAAATGTCAAACGTGGTCAACAGAGGAGCATCATCTCCCTCATCGCGGCGAGGCGTGGACGTTGCGAATCGCTCACAACCTCAGCGGCAGCGGCGGAAAGAGCAGCAGCAGCCAGCCTTCTCTCCCCTCTATAACATGACCGTGCGTTCTCTGTCGGAGTCTCGGCCGCTCATGGTGTGCGTCCCACTGGCCTCACCGAATCACAGCGAAAGGGAGGTTAAAGCTTCCCAAGACGGTATGTACCCCCGTGTAGCGGCGCAAAGTTGGCACACTTCTGACGCTGTGAGTGATAAAAACAAGAAGGGGAATAGCAACAGCAGTGGTAGTGACACCGGAAGATGCAGATTCATAGGGGGTGGTGGACGTAACACCGTGCAGCTGACGTCGCCGGTGCCCTTGACTCCTTATGGGGCTTCGCAAGAAGAGAGAGTCGCTGGACATCGAAGGGAATACCATACCGCCGATGTGGCTTCGTCGTCGCCAAGAGTTGCACTGCGCCGAAGCTCCAGTGCTCTTCTTGTTTCACCGCGCCCGTCTCCCTCAACGAAAAAGAGTCCGCACGTTGGCTTGAAGAAGAAGAATCAAGAAATCGTCCCTGCTCTGCAGTCCATCATGTTAGCGGGAGAGCCTCGAGTCAGGGAGGGTAACACAAACGCTGGCAGCAGTAGCACGAGCGAAAAAGGAAAACAGAGGGAAGGCGACGAGCACATGACGACGGAAGGGCTCCTGCATGCCGTACCACCACACCACCGAATAACGAGCCCATCACAGCACCGCCTTGTTTACGACAACGACGATTTGCTGCTTCTACGCCAGCGGCGTTTGACATCCTCGAGCGATGGTGCTGTTAGACAAACACTGGCAGGCGTGGATGACGATGTGCAGCTTTTGTTGTCGCCCATTTCCAGTGAATTGAAGCCAACAGGCGCCGTTAGTAGGATGTCACCCACATCTTTGCAATTTTCCCTGCCGCTGGACGACAGAAGCGATTTTTCATCGGAAGCTAGTTCTGCCCCACAGATTCAGACGAGTAGTACCGACGGCATGCGCGGTCATTCTACTGGCAATCAGGTGTCTACGGCAAGGCGCAGTGTTGCGTTCCAGCTGCATCAGAACGATGAAGGCTGGTCCAGTTCGGGCGAGCGCAAAAGTAAAGGGTCCAGTCGACATGCAGCAAAAGGGCCAAAGCCCAGGTGCAACTCTGAACCATCTCGTCCGCTGCCGCTGCCGCCGCCTCCGATGTCGCGTTGTATGACAAACAACAGCCGACGATCGTTGGCGTCGTTTGACCCTCGCCGCTCCCAGTTGATTATACCGCAAAAGAATGAGATTATGCGAGAGTTTCATGAGCTGCATCTGCAGGAGGAGACATTAGTTTTGATAGACTCTGAGGAAAGGAGTCGCCGTGACATCAGGAACGCATACGTGGTTGGATTGCGCGGTCTACTGGTGGAGCACATCTTCCGGCGATTGATGCTGCTCCCACGGGAGAATGAAAGAGAGACAAGGCGCTCCTCTTCCTCTTGTTCTAGTTTGGAAATCAGCAGTGCAAGGTCTGCTCCTGCTGTTGCCGAAGCAACAGGAGCATCAGCCAGGGAGAGCATGAAAGCGGTGAAGGTGCTCACTCAGCGGGTGGGACTCGCACCTCCATGTGGCTCTCGCTCTCTCCGCAAAAGTGCGTGTCGTAGTGGTAAACCTTCTAATGACAGTGGTAGTGGAAAGGTGACGTTGGCTGCCTCCAGCACGGAAGCTGGAGGCAGCGCGCCGCCGCCGCCGCCACGGAAAAAAAAAGAAAACCCCCTGAGGAATCCACACAAACCGGGACCGGTTTCCCGCGAAACGGAGGTGAGGAACACGGAGGATCTTCGACAGACAATGCGTCGTGTTGAAGTGCAGCTACTTCACTTGCTCTCTGAGGAGCACCGTCAGAGACAACATGTATTTAGCACGGAGGCCGCTGCGTTTTATTTCCTTTTGCGCTACCACCGAATTGTGTCGACTGCACTGCAACGAGCACCCATCTACGCACAGGAGGCGTCTCAGTGGCAGAGCGTCTTAACTGAGGCAAATAATGGGCTTCAACTCCTCCAGGGCGTGCGGATGGAGTTGGGACACTGGGGTGCTCAGACTCGGCTGCAACATGCCGTGTTGCAGCTAGAAGATGAAAGCCGAACTTATCACAGGAATCTACAGCAAGCTGAGAGCTACGAACGTCATCAACTGTCACGGCTCTTTCGTCTAGGACTTGCAGCGCTCCTGGAGCTGCAGGCGTGCTGCTCGCGACGACGTGAACAGCAGATGCAGGGTGAGGAGGAGGCTATTCTTCTTGAGGAGATGAAAGAGCGGGAGATGCTGTGTATTGAAGAGCTTCGCTGCCGTGGCGTACTGTATCGCACAAGGGAATCTCTTGCTGATGCTCTAATTGAGCTGAGTGTAATTGCACCAGAGGGTGAAGAGTGCTCTTCTGTAACCGATGCCCCGATGCACGCTGCGTTTCATACAGGGGTCGTACCGACTTGCAATGTTGCAATGGCCACCTTGGTGCGCTCGCTCAACGCCAGCTGCGCCCATCATGCTGCAATTGTTAACAGCACCGACAGGAGTGGTGACGCTGTCTTTACGTCGCCGAGCAGCAGTTGTCTGCCTGTTGAGCGTGTGTTCTTTGAGTGGAACCCGACGTCTAACACGGCACCCCTCACCACCACCACCACCACCACCGCTGCCACTACTACCAATACCACCACTGCCGAAAACATGTACCATGACAACAAGAATGCCATTACAGGCAACAGTACCACTATTACTGGAAATACTGCTTCTACGACTACCACAGGAATGGCAGATGCCTCCGCTGGGCCACACACTATGCTACATGCTTCCCCCTCTTGGCGCAGACTCGGAGTGCTGCAGACGCCATCGCCGCTTCCGCATGAAGTGCAGCCGAACAACGTCGTGATGGACATCTCAGGGTCATTGCCTCATCCTTGCACCACCACCACCAGAACAAGAACAACAAAAACATCAACCAATACCAACACCAACACCTCCGCTAACTCGGTGCCAGTGGGGGCAGCGATGATGATGATGATGATGCAACAGCCCAACAGTCTGCAGATCTCTCAAATTGAGAGCTCTGTCAATATGTCATCTTCAGGACGGCAGACTGGTGTCGAGAGATCTTATGAATTAGTGGAGAGCGTCAGGCAGACTCCGTTGTTCAGATCAGTTCAGAAACCCGCAGGCCACGACGTCGGCGTTACAGCATGCATTCAAACTCATTCATCTTCGCAGGATGGAAACGAGAGAGGCCAAATCCAAGTAGTCAACCGGCACATTGTCCCATGCTCGCTAAAAAATCATCACCGTCACGGGGAGAAGCGGGTGTCTGCCAGCCTGATGCAGGTTGGCACCGGTCGAGTAAAACAGACTGTGTCGCGTGGAACGCAGCTGACGCCAGCAACCCCGCGTCCTTATCGAGATGACATCATCTTTGAACGGGCGCCACCGCGACGGCGTCCAAAGACTGGGGGCAGCGCAGGAACAGAAGAAGCAGCAGCGACATTGGCAGCCGATATGGGGTCTACGCCGGCGCTGAGCACCTCGTGGCCATCACAGGAGAACACATCTGGTCAAGGACCCAACTGTTCCGGAGCTACAGAGATGAATGGAGGAAGTCAGGGCTTGGATAACGTGGAGGAAGTGGAATGTATTAATAGCTGGATGCACAGCATCACTGAGGTTGAAGAAGAGGAAATACCCAAGCGGAAGAAGAAGAAGAAGAGCATTGAGGAAGTGTCCTGTACGGATTCTGCCACTGCATCGTTCTGTTCTGAAGAAGCACGGAATTCGGGTAGACTTGCCTCCTCCTCCTCCTCCTCTGTCAGGGAGCTGGAATCAACCTCGAAGCATCGGCGTGAGAGCGTTACTGTCCCCGAATTCTCGGTGTCTACAATGATGGACGCTACCGCGGCGGGTAGCACACGTGGTGACACCTCTATGGGATGGAAAGGATGGAGTGGGCGAGCGGTAGTGGGTGCTACTGCAGCTGTGGAGGGAGGCGCATCCTCCATCGGTTCTTCCTGCAGTGACAGTGTGAGTGCCAGCACAGGGTTGGACGCAGGGTATACGGATCACCATGGTACCGACAGATGTGCCGCTTGCGATGCTGGAGCAACCCCAGATGGCTTTCGGCGATTGTCCACTGCGATGGATTGGACCCCTTCTCCAGAACATTCCTGCAGCAACGTCAGCCAGCACCATCATTGCTACTGCGACCCTTCATTGTTCAACTACATGCGTCCGACTATATCATGGCGGCGGCAGCACGAAGAACTAGAATGGCAGACATGGATCTGTCCATCTAGAAGAGTCGCAGGGTTTAGCGTGGCGTCTGGTACCACTTCACAATCTGCAGGCCGGCGTCGCCTGCCCAAGGACACAACTACACTTCAGGTGACGCGCATTCCCCTCGAGGAGGGACCTGGTGTCTGGGGAGATGCAGAGCTGCCACGGAGGCCATTCGCATACGACCGGCTGGGTAGCAGAGCACAGGCTGCCACCGAAGCCGCGTGGAAAGAGTCTCCTGCCGTTGAAACCCTGATATGCTCCCCTCGTCACCGGCAAACCGCGGCGAGACGTTTTATGGCGGAGGGATCTGTCAGCCGTTGTGCTTCTGTTTCTCAGCGTTCTTCCTTGTGTCGGAGTAACACCACCGGTAAGATCGCACCTACCGGCGCTTCCGAAGAGGAAGTTTTGGGTGACCGGGCGACGATGGCAGCTCTTCGTGGCTTTGTCGAGCGGAAGGCGCTCCCCTCACCAGGTCGTCCCGCCACCGCCAAGTCATCTGCCAGACATCGACAGCGTGAGGTGACTCCCTCATATGTGGAGGCCTTTTACAAGTTGGACCATAAGGCTGCAGGGCGCCGCTGCGTGCTTGCGTCTATGCATCACGGTCCGGTGCTGCGCCCCTCTGCATCCAGAGCTGGAGGTGCATCAACGCCACACCGCCAGCACAGTCAGCATATCCAGCGCCGCCAAGAAAGTGCCGCTGGTGGCAATGACTCCCACATGCTGTTCTCACCCGACGTTGTTTCCCATACGTATTGGAGTCCGCAACCAAGTCCTTGGCGCTTGCGGAAGTCACATACACTATAGATTCTCACTGACACGTACACTCGCTCTTTCCTTCTTTTTTTTTTTTTCTCTCTCTCTTTCTTCCACCCCCGACATAGACGCATACGGAACAATACATGCATCTGAATCCTTCTCCCGCCCTAATCATCCACACACAAAGGAAGAAGCAAAAAAAAAAAAAAACGAGATACCCCGATAAACGGTCTCCGGTAACCTGGGCTGTTTCTTTTTTTTTTTTTTTTTCGGATTGATTGATTGTTTGTCTGTTTGTGTATAGGCGGCTGAGGGATGAGGGATTCCCACCACCTTCATTTCATTTTTTTTTTTGACTCGTCTTGTTCCCATATTTCTCTTCTGCTTGTGCAAACTGGTGAGTGATTCGGATAAAGGGAAGTATATGACGTGATGGTCATGTGGCATGGCATTTGCTGCATGTATCCGATGCATGATCTCGTGTTCACGCATGCATCAATTTCCAGGAGGAAACGAGAGGGGGAGATAAGGTATGGTATCTTTCTTTCAGGACACGGTGGATTCTTCATAATGAGGATGTGCTCATGTCGCATTTCAAGTGCTTTTTGTACCATTCATTTTGTTCTTCCTTTTTTTGTTTGTTTTTGCATCCATTCCCCTCTCCCTTCCCCTCTCCACACTCCTGCCTTGGATAACTCTGTGGTGGAGTTTTGGACTCTGTAGTGTGAGGGTACAGAAAACAAAAGACAGGGAGGGGGGTGGGTTGTGTAGGAAGCATACATGTTCTCTGGGCAACAGGTGTGCGATGGTTGTGGTGCTCCCGCCCCGTCGTTTCAGTGTCCCCTCTGTCAGGCAGAAGTCATCACCGACCATGCATTTTTTTGCAGTCAGGAGTGCTTCGCTAAAAACTGGCTTGACCACCGTCGCGCCTTTCACAAGAGTGGTGTGGTGCGAGAAAAGCTGCTGCCGCAGGCTGAAGAGGCTGCTATTCGGCGCAAACGCTCAGCAGAGGAGATGAGGGCGGTCGACAATGTGACGGTAACAAAGAAGATGAAGAAGATGAAGAAGAGCGTCGAAGAACAGGCGGTGGCAAAGCGGCTAAATGAGCCTGTTGCTATGCTCTGGACCGTGATCCCAGGAGTACGGAAGGGCGCAGAGTGGACGAGGCCACCGCTCAAGTCTGGAATCCCCCGTGTTATCGTTGGAGGGTCTTCCTCTGATCATAGCATTGCGTTCTGGTCTGCTGCAGCTGCTGCATCGCACCATATTGATCTTGAGTTGGCGCAGCAGGATGACAAGACGCCTCCTCAGGTGTTGGTCATCGCAAGCGACTCGTTAGCAGCACATGCCATGGCCTGGGCTGCGCGTTGCGCTGGTCTTGCCAGTGTAATGCAGCTTGTTGTGAACGTGGACGAATTGATAGTAGTCCCATCGCTGTTTTTTTCGACCCAAAGACGTGTCGTCATTACAACCCAGGATATTGTGCGTCGCGTGGGTGACGGATCGGCGTCTGCGTGGTTGCTGCAGGAAAACAGCCTGTTGGTGACGCTTCCGGGTGTCGCGGGGGCAGCTGATTTCCAGGCGGTGCATACACGTGCCATCTTCTTTGTCTACCGGTGCGCGGGCACGGAGCCTCGGGGAGAGGAGGATTGGTGTGCTGAGGAGAACGTCACCCACTACACAATACCGCTAGAGAATGCCCCTGCGCAGCTGCACCGTCTCTTTGATGTTGACAACGCCTCCCCGTCCTCATCTCCCGTGGGTGGGACTGCGTCAAGAAGAGAGCTGGGACTCGTTCGCTTGGACAATGATGTGTCAACATCCCTCGGGCGTGGGGACCTTCTGGGCGCCATGCAGCACCTCGTACGCCTGTACAGCACGCAGCGAGGAATATTTGAAGAAGTGTTCACGAACAGTTTTCTCTCTGCACTTGGTGTAGCGAGTACGGCACACGCCCACCACATATTGGCATATGCAGTGCGGTATCTTGTTGATCACTCCGCGCGATTTACTGCTCCACAGGGTGGAACGCTGAAGGATATGACCTTGCGTGCAGTGGCGACGGTGGTCCGTCTGCTTCCACTCATTGTGGCATCCACGGAAAGGTCGCACTCAACTGGGAAATCGCATAGCGGTTCCACCCCAACCACGACTACCACTTTAAGCCGGCACAAGGGCAGCAATAATAATTCTAGTAGCAAAACTACTCCTCCAGCGCCATCCACGCTGGAAAGGGAGCGACTGTTTAATTACTATGAGGCACTACCCAATTTGCAGCTTCAGGCTACCATGTGCTACTTGTATGACCACGCTCCGGCTGGTGTCATGGATGCCTTGGGTGCGGCATGGGGAGTGAAGAAAATCTTACAAGGCCCCGAGGCACTAAAACAAGCAAACAAAAGACGTGTGGATGCTGTGCGGCGCTTGCAGAGTCGCTATGGGTCAAAACTTGGACCCGCCTTCGCGAGTTACCTGGTGGTTCTGATGCATTTCTTGTATGACGCAGTGGCTGGCTACTCCCTCTCCGTGGAGGATGTGGAGCGGCGCACGCTGTGGTCCATAACACTTGCGGGAGAGGTGGGCCCATTGCGCGAATTCCTCTCCAACTGCTTTCTGCTGCATGCAGAACCGAAGGGTGAGGGAAAGGCACTCTCTGCGTTGGCGAAGGGGAATAAGCCTCAAGTGACATCGCTCTCTGGACGACAGGTGGCACAAAAACCGGTGAGCCGCACAGCAGAACTCCGCACGATGCCGGTGCGTACCGCCGCCCCTGAGGAGCCGATTTTGCTCTCGTGGGTGGATTTACCATTAACTGGACGACGACAGCACCATGTGGAGCAGTTGCGGCAACAAGCTGTAGAGGAAATTCTCATGGCGATGCCGCGCAATCCGCAGCCTATGTACATTGGTGACGTTGGAAACTTAATCGGTAAATGGTTTCGCTTCAATGCACGCTTCGATGGCGCTCTCGGTGTGAGTCTCATGGAGTTCCTCATGCAGCATCCAAAAGCCTTTCGCGTGGTAGGCAATCTTGTTACGCGAAAAACAGCGGGTGTGGCAGATCAGGTGCGAATGCGCTTCGACGATGATAGCGGCGATGATGATGATGATGATGATGACGATAACGAAAGGAAGAGTTCCAAGATGAACCGTAAGGCGAAGGATCGTGCGCTGCTCACCGGTGCTAAGAAGGCTGGCAACCAAAAAGTGTCGGGAAAAGATCTGCCATCGCGTGCGCGGAAGAAGGCACTTGCGAAGGCCTTCAACAAGGCTCGTTTCAACCGAAACCACAAGGCAATTGATCCTTCAGCAAAGGTGCCCGGTTACGTGAAGCACGGCCCGCGCAAAATCAAGGGGCGCGGTAGGAAGGCCAATAAACGCAGCACCAAGCGCAGCACCAAGAGTGGGTGATGCGTTTTGACGGCCATGGAAAAGGTGTGAAGAGAAGAAGGGAATGCGGAGCGAGGGGTCGGCAGTCTATGAGAAGACCAGGAAAAAAAAAAAACACGAAAGGAAGAAAGTGATCAAGCCATGATGAGGAGAAAAGACAAGAGGGCGCACGTTACTCTTTTTTTTTTTCCTTTCTTTTGCTCCTCCTCATCATCATCCGGGGAATGAAGAGGGTTGCAGTTCATTTCTTGGTTGGTTGACTACCGTTACTACTACTACTACTCGTGAAAATGGTAATGATGATCTAAAGGCGTTTAAGGTGAAGAGGAAAAGCGGGGACAAAAAAAAAAACCTGTCATGAGGATGAGGGAGTAGATTAGCTCTGGTTATTTGACTCGCATTTCCACATCTCGAAAGAGAGAATTGGATGGAGTTCTTTTAGATGCTGCTCATTGTTGCTTCTCTTAGACCGATGGAGGGTGAGCGCAATACATTTTATTCTCCTTTTTCTCTGCGGCCCTAATCTTCTCACTTGGGTGAGAAGAGCATCAAAAAGGGTAGAGGCAGTAGTGGCAAGGGGGGGTGTGGGGTGTGGAAGAGGCATGACGACCTCATCTTGCTCTAGCGTGGTCTCTTCTGCGGTGGTTGGTAGCGCTGCGCAGGGAGCGGAGCGGAGTTTTCTTCGCCACATTATTCCCCTGCGCGTGCAGGGTCCGGGATCTATCGCGATGTTGTATCGTCACGCCTTCATTCACCAGGAGCACCTCATCCGCCATGTGTTGGGTGCGCTGGAGACGGTGCAGCTTCCAGCGCCCCCACGCATGCTTCTTGCGGAGGGGTTCCAGTTGATGCTGGAAGGACAGGCGCCTCAGCGCGACATTCGCGCCATTTTTGAGGAGGCAGAGATGGAAGCGCGTCGCATGCTTCTTCAGGTGGAATCACCGAAGTGGTGGCGGCAGGAGCGGCAGCGGGAGGCCCATTTCCATGCGGCTATACAAAAGGATCCACTGACGCGGCTGCTGGCATACGAGCTGCGCGCGGCGTGTGGATATTACGCACAGCTAATGGCCATCAGCAGCAAACCCGAGGAGAGCGCTGCAGCGTTGCTGCGCACTCTTATAGCGACCGACATTCGAACTGACCCTCTGCTAACAGATGTGATGCTCAAGTTTGAGGGGCTTCGACGAAACTTGGAAACCGGCGAGCGTTTGGATTCTACTTCACCGTCGGTTGAGGAGTTTGTGAAGGAGTGTCTTCTGTTGGAGCGAGATGCTTTCGGGCGGTTTCGCTTCGACGCGCGTGGCGACAACCGCCACCTGCTGCACTGCATCAAACTTGACGGGATCACCAAGACCCCGAGAGCCTTCGCAGTGGTGCTTGATCCGGTTCTGCGGCAGTATGGCAATTTCCGTCTGGAGCAGAAGGTGGTGCACCAGGGGCGGTGGGTGGAATATCGGCTCTCTTGTAGCGACGAGTCGCATCGTGTAGACATGCAGCTTCCGGTCCTTGAAACCGTGAAGGCGAATCTGGAGAGTGATGGCGCTGGCGCTGATGCCGCTCCCTCGTTGATGTTTCTAGTGCGTTATGATGATCCTATATGTCGCCGACACAAGGAGACATCGCTGGAGAGGGAAGCGGAGAGGGATCACGTCGAGGTGTTTGAGCTTGCTGTGGAGGACACGGGCCGCAGTTTCTGGGAAAAATGGTTCTTGGATCGCTAATGCAGCGTGATGGCCGGTCTATTGGGCGCGACGTTTGGAGGAGGTGGAGTGAAATGCCCCTGCAGAGTAAGTGGTGATTGCGCATGGGAGGAATCACATGTTTCTCCTCTCTTATGTCTCTCCATCTTCTGCATATACATGTATCTATATGTATATATCGGTGTCTCTGTGTGTGTGTGCGTTCCGGTTTCTCTATTGTTATAATTATTATTTTCTTCTTCTGTCAGGAAACACAAAGAGGGGGGAGTGGGGGAGTGGGGGTGACAAGACGGGAATAAGGAAAGAGATCCAGCGCTAGTGTGCGGAAGCTGAAGGGAGGAGGAGGAGGAGGAGGAGGAGGAGGAGGAGGAGGAGAACATATTAAAAGAAAGAAAAGACTGGGCGAATGCCGTTCTTCGGGTGGTTAGGGCTCGGTGGTTCGTACCTGCCCAAGCCGGCATTAGACCGGCTGCGTACGTACGTGTATCATGGAACGGACAAGAGCCTTCTCTACAGGTATGTCTGGCGCCCGCTCTGTGCTTGGCTTGTGACGTACTTGCCGGTGTGGCTGTCAGCAAACCTCATCACCGTCACGGCCCTGGTCCTCGTCAGCGCCACGCACGTGCTGCTCGCCTCCCTCATCCCAGATTTCTCCGTGGGCGATAATCTGGATGCGCCGCCAATGGAGTCTCACCGCAGCGGCGGGTGGCTTGGGGTGGAGCATCCTCCCATCCCAATGCCGTCATTTGTATTTAATCTTGCTGCCCTTACCCTTTTGATGTACGTTATCCTTGACAACCTCGATGGCAACCAGGCACGCCGAACCCATACTGCGTCACCGCTCGGGCTAATATTGGACCATGGATGCGACGCGTTGAATTGCGTCGTGACATCCCTCTCGGTGGCAGCCGTTGCATCGACGGGGCCGACCTGGAAAACATGGGCCTTTATGCTCTCAATTGTAGTTCCATTCTTTATGAACACGTGGGAGGAATACTACATTGGTGAACTTGTGTTGCCAGTCATAAATGGTGCAAACGAGGGTGTCATGATTGGCATTGGTATCTTTCTTTTCACGGCCTTGATGGGTGGTCCGCAATGGTGGGACGTCAACTGTGTGACCCTGCCGCGCTTATGGCTTCCGGACATATTAGCGCAACCGCCCCTACTTGCCGCCATGGCGATTGAGAATCGTGTGCTGCAGGCCGTCTGTCCATGGATATCCTCTCACTTGACCGATGACACCAGCATACCAGTTTCCTCAGCGATTCCCATGCTCCTTGGTCTTAATTGCAGCGATGCACACGTTTCCACGCAACCGCTCTACCCCATTGACGCTACAAAAGGCACAACTGGTGGTAGCCATGTGAAACATAGCGTGGTGCACGACATTGTACTCAGTTTATATGACCAAAAGATGGCATCCGATGTACAGCTGCGGTATAACACGGTTGGCGTTATTCTCTTTGGCTTCTGCTCAGTCATTACCATTTTTGGAAATGTCATACGTGTATACCGTGTGGTACATCAACGCAGTAACGAGACGAAGTTTGGGTCACGATGGTTGGCGCGCCACTTGGCGTTCCTACGCGCTCTCACGTGTCTACTACCGCCTCTCACGCTGACGCTCTTCGCCACCTGCTGGTCTGTAGTCTCGCCTGGCAGGATTTTTCAAAAGCATCCACGCATTTTCTGCTGGACGTTTGGTCTGCTCTACACAAAATGTGCTATTCATCTGATGATTGCACACATCTGCAACACCGAAATTTATTTGCTTCGCCGGACAATGTTTTTTTTTCTTCTTTGTGGAGCCTGTCTGGGTTTTGAGTATTTTCGTAACATTCTTCACTGGCCATGGGATCACCGGAAGCGCCACACCTTGCACTGGGTTTCTTCGCCTAGTGACAACACCTGGAGTGCTGTTTTTGACGAGGAGCATGTGTTGTTGTTTCTTTTTGTACTAAGCGTCGTGTCCTTCGTTCATATGGTGGTTGTCGTTGTCCTAGAGACAGCCGCTGCACTCGATGTTCCTCTTTTCACAGTGCCTCGGAGCAAACAGGAATTCCTGCTAAAGCAAATTCGCGAGATGAAGGCAAAGAAAACCAAGTGAGGGCTGGCGCAAAGCCTTTGGAGGGCGTTGGAAAGGTGGCTGAAAACCGATGTTGCGACTCTCATAGAAGCCATTTGAAAGTCTAGTGTTGGCCACGCTAAGAGCACTAGGAGCATCACGAAGGAGGAGGAGGGGGAGGAGGAGGAGAGCCGCCGCCGCAACAACGGCAATGCTGACGGCTAGAGGCGAGGAGAGGAGTAAAGAACAGGACGTAAAGGCAGAGAGGTAGTGGTGGGCACGACGCCAACCGCATGTGGCTCGTTTTTTTTTTTTTTTTTGCTTGTTTGTTTCTGGTTTCCCCATGATTTCAATTGACGCACAGATGTACCGCCTCTGCGCTTTTTTGATTATCACCTCAAATGCTTCCAGCGTGTTATTCTTGCTGCTTCTGCTGCTGCTGTTGTTGTTGTTGTGGGAACACGTCGCGAAACTTCTCTCTCCTCTTCTCGATGGTTGCGCTCCTCACGCTCTCACCCAGACATGCAGACACCGGCTGACTGACCAACCAATAGACAAGCCCCACTCACACACATTCTCTTTTGGAAGTCTAATCCTAAGCCGTATCGCTGCCTTCCTCCGCCCTACACATTTGAATGCGCACCAATTCTCTGCCTCTTTTTTTTTTTGTGTGTGTGTGTGTGTTTTTCCGATAACCTCATTAACCCTTTCAAACAATCCGGAAAACAACAATTCGATTGTCATTCTGTACATATTCCTGCATCTCCACTCTCTCTTCCACCCTCATCTCTCCTTCCTCTTCTTCCATTTTTTGTTGTTGTTGCTGTTCTTCTTCTTCTTCTTCTTCTTCTGTGTGTGTGTGTACGTGTCTTTAGGGGGTGTGGTCTTGAGGAGTGGGCGTCTTGCTCATCATCTTCACTTTTTTATCGGGCGGGAACGCCCCGGGCCTGGAAGGCGAAAAGAAAAGAAAAAAAAAAAGAAACAGTGGACGCAAGCGCATCTGGGCAGTTTCGAACGCCAACAAAGTGCAATTCAGAGTGTTATTTTTTCTGTCGTCTGTTGAAGTGTCAATAGATATCCGATAGACTTATAGATACAAATAGATAAGAAGTGTACTTTTGCGTCGGGGCAGGTGTTGGAGTCGGTTCTATTGGCATGTCCCAGACACTGCGGATTCGAACAGAGAGGCCTTTCATTCCTGAAGGCCGTGTTGCATCGAGTTTGGTTGGGACATCTCCCGGGTTTTCTCGAGGCGCGACATTCAGTGGGTGGTCGGCACCGTCTAGGCGAGAGGCGCTGCAGCAGTTCCACCGCCTGGAGATGATGGTGGAGGTGGATGGGTGTATGCAGGCCGAAAGTGGCCTCGTTCTCTCTGACGAGGGTGACGAAACTGACGCGGGGGAATTGAGAGTGGAGTCGGATGTAAGGGGTGCTCTGCGCGAGGCTCGCGAGGAACTGGCAGGTCGAGCGCTGAACATGTCTTCATGTCTGGCGGAGAATGTCTGGCAGGAGGCGAGAAGGGAGGCGCGGCTAGATGTTGGTGATGCCCTGGTGGAGGACAGCGGGGTCCTTCCCCTTCGCCAGCATATACCAGCTGGGGGCTGTGATGTATTGGAGAGTGACATCCACAAGTCAATTATGGACGACCTCGGAAACTTGCAATTCCGCATGGAGAAAATCCGAACACGCCAGCAGAACCGCTTGTGTCGCACTCACGTGGCTGCTGGCAGCGACGGTGGGGTCTTGTCTGCAGGGGAGGTGTCGTTGTCGTCCTCCTCGAATGGAGAATCCGAGTTTGATCCCGATCGCTACATTAAACCGTTGTTGTGCCCTGTGGAGGCGGCAAATGGCGCCGACATTTTCCTTCAACAACAGCAGCAACAAGTGTGGCAGTCAGTAGGTGGGGATGAGGGGGCAGTCCACACCAGTGCTCTTCGTAACATTCTTCCTGATGACGCGAGTGTACAGGAGGCCCTGCGCTTGCTGCAGTACAATGTCCGCTCCGATCACCCCGATGTAGTGGCCTGTGTACAGCGTTGCCGCGACGATTTGCGGGAAAAACAGCAACAATATCATGTTGCAGCGTCGGTCACCCCTCTTGCAGGCCAAAAGAGAGATCGCAGTCCTGCAGTGGAGAAGCCCACGGTGAATTTGCCGCCCTGTCGTACAGTAGACGAAGAACCACCTTCTGTGGCCCAATTGGCGGCGCTGGTCGCGAAGACACTGCCAGAGATCCCAGAGGATCTGCGTCGGGAGCTTTCAGACCAGCGCCGACTGCTGGAGAGGTTGGCTGCGGCACAGGAAGAGAGTATCCGCCAACACGCGCGGGAGAAACAAGAGGCAACGCGGCGGCGCATCATGGCGTCTCGCGCCGACCCCACGCTTGGCTTTCTTGCTCCTTCGACAGTTCGCGAGTCGGAGCCGTACGAGTTGGCGGAGGCGCTGCAAAACGTGAAGAAGGACTCGAAAAGGCCACTTCCACCAGTTATTACAATCACAACGATGCAACCAAAGCAGCCGCCTCATCTGCTGCAGCCAGCGCCTGTACCACCACATTACATACAAGATGAGCTGGAGCGGCTCCACCGCCAGTATGAACGGCTTCTGCGAGACGAACGTCGCGCATGGACGGACATCATGCAGAAGCAGAAGGAAGCCTTTGAGCGAGAGAAGGTGGCCACAGTTGAGGTTTTGCGGAATGTGGCGGGAATTCAACAACGCGAGAACACCGAGGAAATCAAGCGCGCAATTTCTGCTAGCGAGATTAAACGGCAGCGGTGGCAGCACGCAGCTGAAGTAAAGCAGCAGCTCGCCCTACAGCAGATGCTGCACACTGCCATACCCTCAGGTATCGCTGTCACTGCAACCGAGCGCTCACATCGTCGGTCCCCGTTCCTACCGCCGCATTCTTCAGGGAAGACCCCGAATAAACCAAACAGTCTTCCGCGTGCACCAAGGTCTAGAGGAGGGAAGACCACTGCAGGAAAAGAGAAAACTGGTGGTGGGCAACGGCACACTGCCGTAAAGGGGCCATACTCCGTGGTGCTGCCCCCTGAAAGTGGCGAAATGGCCCATCCGTCAGCTCTTGAAGCGGCAACAGAGGATCCACGAGAAGAGGTGGAGGAAGTCGTTGTCTTATCTGATGGTGAAAAGCAGTACGAGACAAAGCCTTTTCCTCATCATGTAACTGTGAGCGGTGCCCGCATTTACGGCAGCCGGAGGCCAACCACCAAGCCATCATCATCATCATCGTCACCGTTGTTATCTCAGCCACCGGCTGGAAGACGCCTCGTGGCTCGAGCCACGCAGCGCTCACCATACGCTTCTCCCGCGAGGCGGACAGCCGTCACGCCCGTTGGCGCATCCTCCCAACGCGTGCGCATTTCGGACCGAGGAAAAGGGAAGCTGCACCAACAGCGTGGCGATGGGAAAAAGAAAAATGATGGTGTATCGCCAAATGCCTTCTCTGTGAAGGATGCCTGTGCACCTGCACGTGTCTTTGATGCGACGATAGAGACTCCTCTTGCTGCATCCTCCTGCTCTTACGATGCAAACGCTCCTCGACGCCGCTCAGCTGAATGCAGCTTTACGAAGGTGTATGACAATAGCGATGCCGCTTCCATTCCCACTGCTGCTGTTTCTTCTGCGACCGCTGGTGTATCCAGTCGTTGTAAGTCTGAGGCAACACTTCTTCACAGCGTCGTGATCCTCGCAGATATATTGACAACAGAAGAGTGCGCCAAGCGTCAGGAATTAGAAGAATGTGTCCTAGACACGATGCAGCCTTCTGCGCCCCCCATGAAGCAAGTCAGTGGCGGTGGCGAAGGGCTTCAACAGTCATGTGATGTGCACTATTTTGGTGAGGAGCGTGGCGTTTTGACCCCGCGCCGGCGGGCAAAATTGCGTGCCGCAGAGGCGCAGTCACTCATTGAGGGGAGACATCGTCTAGAGCGTATCAAGGCTCTCTCATTATCATCCCCTGGTCAGCAATTTGGGGCTCCTCCTTTGGAGCATCGACAGCTGGAGAATGTCCTTGTTAATGAGACGATTCACTGCATCATTGGAGATATGGCAGAAAGGGACTTGTTCGCGGATTTGATGCAAGAGCTGGCGAGAGAGTTGCTGAAGGCAGAATTGCATCGCATCGCATTCAATGGCATGGGGAAGAATAAAAAATCTGATCACGTGGAGGAGATGGGGAGTGATAAAGAGGGGAATGAAGACATTGATGATGCGATGGAAATAAAGCAGCTAATAGGGACTATGGGATCGCGCTTTGGGGTTGTTCACGATGAACTCTCGCTGGAGCAGACGGTCCTGCGCCACGTTGAGGATGCTCTGCTACAGTCCCTCGCGCATCATACTAGTGAACTGGAAAAGAAGGGAGTTGTAGATGAGGGGGCTGTGGCTTGTGTCGAATCTGCTGCTGATGCTGCTGATGCTGCTGCTGCTGCTGCTGCTGCTGCTGTTGGCGTTGCTGCAGATGCAGATGCAGATGCACATGCTGCAGCATCATCAACAGGAATGATGTTACTCGGGCCACCTCCTCTCGTTACGCCAGAGGGAGATGCCGAGGTGGAAAAGCAGACGACATGGGTGCGAGAGGTGGTGAGGGCCAGCAGCGATGTACTCTGGCGAGCACCGGACGAAAGGGACGTGTCCTGTGAACTGCCACCTTCCGCCCAAGAGGAAGCCGGGGAAATGCAGAAGCAGAGGCATGGTTTAGTGGGCGGTGAAAGCCTTCGTCTGCCGCCTGCAACATCAGAACCAGGGGTGCTTGTGGAGGTAAATGGTGCTACGGGAAGCACTGTACGAGGTGATGGAGGTGTTTTGCGCATCGTTCTTGATGTTGCCCCGATGGTGCAACAATTTGCGGCAGCAGTACTGCCGCTGCGATCGCGATCGCGATCACCACCACCACCACAACAACAACAACAGCCAACATGGAGAGGTGCTACTGCAATTGAGGATCGCCGACTACTTTACGCTGCAGAGGAGGACTTGCACTTGTGTGAAGTGGTGGACGCACCACGCACGTGGGGCAGTAGGGCGACAACAGAGGCTCCAGTTGCTATCAAGCGGACTCTGGAGGGTGCAGGCGCGTCAATCTCTCCGGCTCTGCAGACGAAGGTGAACGCTTATGGTATTGGCGGGGCCAATGTTTCTCTGGCACGGGATGATCCGGAGGTTATGCAGGTAGATGTGCTCCCTCGTTTTCCGGGTGTGCTGCAGGTGCAGTGCCCTGCAGCGGAAAACGCAGCGCACCCAACAGCACCTGCTGACGAGCAACAGCGACTGCGTGACAAAGAATATCTGCGGGAGCGACATCGGTGTCAGGAAGATGAGGCGCTTCAGCGCCAGATGCTGCAGGAACAGGAGGATACATTACGCACGTCGTGGTGCATGATGTGGGATTGGCAGAGGTTGAATTTTGCTGCGCTGCAGCGGAAACAACATGAACAGCAGCAAGGGACAGAAATGAGTCGTTTTGCCGCCACGACAATCGCTCCTACCCAAACGCCGCCGCCGCCGCCGCCGCCGCCGTTGTTGTCGTCATCATCATCCATGGTGTTCGCTGCACAGAGGAATGGAAATAATGAGGTTAGTGCTCTGCCAGCTGTGTCACCCTGCAGAGGGATCCGCGACCCCGTAACGCGGTTCATATTTGAGTGGATGCACGAGTACAGTGAGACGAAAGGCGAGCAGCTGCTGGCGCAGAGAAGCTTCGTGGATCGGCTCCACGAGGCAAACTTCGTGGCGGATGGAGTGTCCCCGTGTAGGGCAGAGCCTGTTGCTGCTGCTCCTGCTGCTCCTATTACTGGCGACGCTACAACGGAGACTGACGTTTGTCGACGACTACTAATGGACATGGACAACACAGACTCTTCCTCGTGGCTCTCCTCGACGAACCCCAGCAGCATGACCGACGGAGGTCTTCCGCGATTTGCGACGTACCTCCAACGGAGTAGTGCTGGGGCTCATCCGCAGCGCATGTACCGCAGCGCTGGTGAGAACCCGTCCTCTGCAACAACTGAGACGACGTACTACTCGTCCCAATCTTCCCTAATACTGGACGCGCACCGCCGAAACCGCTCCCCACCACCGGCGTGCCCCTCCCAGAGAGTGGACCGTAAGTCAAGTACAACGATAACAACATCGAGCACCAGCCGCACCTGGACATCCTCTGACTCCTCAGAGAAACCAAGGCTGCGCGACACATTGCTGCGGCACCTCCGCGAGACGCATCCACAAGAGCAACATTGGCAACATCAGCAGTACACAGTGGAGGAGCTGCGACAGCAGGTGGAGATCCTGCAAGACGCGGCGCAAAGGGCGGCCGCGAATGATGCCCGTCTCTCTGGCTTTGCTGGGGAGCAATTGCAGCATACTGGTCCGCCCGTTGTGTCGCTTCCGTTGCCGCCGCGCCCCTTCCAGTGATGGATATTACCGGCAACAAGTTGGTTCAAACCCAGAAATGACCGAAAAGAGGATGGGTTGGGGAATGTGTGACTCCCTTGGATATCCGATAGGTGAGACTGGCAAAGAAAAACTGGACTGTGTGGATGGTTGAAGAAATGTCTGCAATGCCTACCCATTGCGCTGCTGCACCTCGCACACTCACAATCGCCCAACTGTTTGGAGCATTTTCCCTAGTCTCGCAGGGGCTTGCAAAGAGGGGAGGGGAGAGGAGGGGGGCAGATGGGGTGTATTAACAGATACCGGCGGTGGCCTTTGTGTTTTCCCACCCTTTCTCTCTTTATATCCCACTGCCTCAGGCTTAAAACCCCTAGTACAAGATGCGCACCACGTCGACGGCAACGCTCATGAATCCCAGCGGTGTGTCTCCGACGATCCTTCCGCAGGAGATGACCCAATCGTTACCGCTCCCGCCGCCGCTACATGCTTCCGAGGTGAACGGGGTCGCCTTTAGTGGGGCTGACAGCACCACGGGGTCAAGATTCACTACCGGGGTCAACCTCCTCGGTGTCGGGGAGCATCAAGGAGATGACATTCTTCATCACGGCTTGCCACCGCAGCGGCGGCATGTGGCGTACGAGTACTGCAATGGGTTATTTGTCTCCCGCTCGCTGCACAACGACATTCTCGCAAAGGAGGCGATGCTGCGTGAGCGGGCCGGTTTAGAGGAGGCGGGGCGAAGGATCGCTGTGGCGGGCAGTAGACCTCGCAGTCACGTGGTGCACACTGAGGATGCCTGCTTTGTCGTTAAAAGGCTTCTCAAGGAGCTTCATCGCGTTGAGCTGATTTTCAGGGCCTTGGCTGCTGGGGCTGCACTGTTCTCACTGCTTGAGGTTCTTCTTGGGGGGCGCCTCGAGACTCCGCTAGACGATCCTCTTCTGTTGCACCTCGCTCTTGTGCATGGTTTTCATTCCTCCGTGTTTATGTTTTTCTTTATGGTGCTGCTCACTGCTGCTCTCGCTCCGTTGGCATCTGGGGTGGCGGATGCACAGTGGCAGGCGACGCGGCACAACCACGCTTTATCAGCCGACAACCATAGTAGGCATCAGGACTACTACCAAAAACAACAAAAACAGCAACAACGACGACACATAGATGTCAGTGCGACATTTGCAGAACATAGTGTAAACCTTGGTCCCACGCCCTCCACGATGCCGGATCAAGGACTGCAGTCGGTGGTGACAGAGAGTATGCCGGTGGGCTGTGCAAACGCTGCCAAATGTGAGCGGGGTACACAGGCCGTTGCTACTGCTCTTAATACCTCCGCCACGTCACTAAGGGCAAACTCGGAACGGCACATTGTCCATCGGTTTGCTGCAGCCGAAAGTAACTTGGCGCGGCGGCTGCTGCAGAAGTCGCCAACCCACCCATGGCGGGTGCTGCTGAAGCCCATTGTGTGGCTTTATATGGCCGGACTTGCGCTCACAGTGGTGGAGATCGCGCTCACGGAGGACATATCGTCACAGGATATACTGGCGATGAAGTTGGAGGATCGAACTCCTGTTGCCATCGTGCTGCTCGCCATTGTCTGTGGTCGGGCTGCTCTTCTTCTTGCCGCCCTGCTCTTGGGTTTGTTCATATGAGAGTTTTGAGGATGCCGAGAATGGCTAGAGATGAAGGAGCGAGGATGAGCAGACTGCAGGTCCCTTTTTTGTTGTTGTTGTTGTTTTTGTTTTGTCGCCATGAATCACAGATGCACGCTGGTACTTCTGTTTAAATGTATGCTGCTCACTCCATGTGTCTCATCCCTTCATTATTCCATTTATTCTTTCCTATTGCTTCCTCCTCTGTGTGTGTCTGCAGCTGCTGTTACGGCAGCGCAGTCTCTTCTCTCTCTCCCTCTCCCTTTCTCCACGCCCCACCCCCCTCTCCATCTCTGTCTCTGTCTCTGCGTGTGTGCTTTACTTGTTCATCTGCACTGCTCTGTGGTAACTAACGAACCAAAACAAAAGGGAGAAAACGCCATACACCGGCTGCGCCACCAATCAGTGTGTGATATATATATATATATATATATATATATATCACGCGAGTGTGAGAGTGAGAGCGCGTGTGTGGGTGTGTCATTGAGGGTGGTACGGGGAACAGCGCAACTAAAGAAAAAAAAAATAGAAACAGGGGCGTTTCTCAGCTGTTGGGGTGAAAGGGGCGCGAAAGAGGAAAATATTTATTATTTAAACCCCCCCTCCAAAGAAGAGAAAAAAAAAAATAAACAGGCAAAGCGCGCAGTGGTGCTTGTGGGCGGAAACGGGAGACGGGGAGACAGTTCGCCTGGAGCGGCCTTCCCTCCCCCCACCCACCCACCCACCCACACTCTCCGGCATACGCGCCGATACGGGGACTCACTCTAGGGGAACGAATATGGAGGCGTGCGATGGGTCCACCACAGCAGAAGCAGAAACAGCCGAAGCAGCGGCGTGGGAAACAAGAGTAGAGAAGAGATCGACGCTAGGTAATCAAGAGTCGATCTTGTCTGGCCAACCTCCCTGGAGCGGGGAAACCACCACCACCTCCCCATTCGTCACCACCATGACGGAGGCAAAGCGAGGTGCTTTAATGACCGAGGCTAATTCCAACCATGTCGTCACCCCGCATCACCATCGGGTTCTGTCGACGTTGGAGTGTGACACAACATATTCTACGCATTTGAACTTGTCGTCTGAGACTCTAGCGGCAGTGCAGAGCTCGTCGCATGAAACACCAGGTATTGCACCAGTGATGGAAGCCTCACCTTGGCAGTCTTCTCCGGTGAAAATGTGTATGGAAAAGACACATTTCACGACTCCTCCGGATGGCCACTCGGCGTCTGGTCATAACGCCATGAATGACACTCCAACGCAACGAACAATTCCTTCACCCACGGTGCCCACCCAAGTTGGTGAGCAGCCGCGTGGTGCTTCACCAAAGTCATGTTCTTCGCTGCAAGAGGGGATTGGGTGTGCGCCAGTTTTTCCCCAGATGCGATACCGGTCTCTCTTGCAGCCAATGGCTGCTATTCAGGATCCCGACGAAGCAACACTGGTTCTGGAGCAGAACCGCAACGCTCTGATCGCCGAGTTGGTGCGACGAAAGAAATGTCTGCAACAACAACTGATGCAGATGCACATGGAAATGTCTTCTCAAAATATATTTTCCCTTGTTAGGGCTAGCAACGCCTCACGATTGCAGTATCTTCTCGAGAATAGACTCTGTAACGTAAACACACGGGACTATAATGGATGTACGCCGCTCCATGTGGCGGCTCTGGAAGGTAACCACGCAATTGTGCGTGTATTAATCTCGTTTGGGGCAGATGTTCTGAGTGTGGATAATACAGGACGGACACCGCTTGATTGGGCTGCAGCTAACCGACACGGCAGTGTGTGCCGCCTCCTCCTGGCGACCACACAGTGTCTCCAGCTTATGCAGGAACAGCAACAAAGACAGCTACAGGTGGAGAAGAAGCCTGTGTCTCAGGACAAGAATACTTCTCTTGGAGACAGCTCCAACTGTAATAGCTCAAGCACCCTCACCCCGTCCCAGACTTTCTCTCGCGCTTTGCCTCATGGAGGTGCGCGGCTGTCTTTATTGCAACCATGCACCCCGCTGGATGCAGATACGGTGAATGAACAGCATAATGAGACTTTATCCGGCTCTTTGCTGAACAACTGTTATGTACGTGACGCTCTTCCACCCGACATTGTCCCACTGCTACGTGCTCAGTGCGCTTCATCTGTATCAGCAGCACCACTAATGGCTCCAAATGTTGAACCCCTCTTGCACGAGGAAGACGATGCAGAGGTGGAATGCCGCATTCCAACCTTCTCAAACTACACCACAGTTTCCGACACTGTGTCACTCGTCGTGTGCATGGTCGGTCTGCCGGGGCGTGGCAAATCATTCATTGGCTGCCGCATCGCGCGCTACCTCAACTGGAAGGGCGTGCCATGCCGCGTGTTCAACGCCGGTTTTTACCGCCGCAAGCTGTTAGGGGTGGACGACACCGCGGAGTCAGCGTTTTTTGACCCCAGCAACACGAGGGGGAGGGAGCTGCGTGACAAGATGGCGAACCTCGCGTGTGACGATCTGGTCAAGTTTATTCTTGAACACCGCTTCGCTGTTGGTGTCTTTGACGCCACTAACACCACCCGAGATCGGAGAAGGCATCTCGTGGAGTTTTTTAGCCGCGCAACAAGGCACCGGAATGTGGAGTGCCGCGTCATTTTCATCGAGTCCATCTGCACTGACGATGCCATCATTACGGAGAACATTTTACGCTTCAAGTGTGGAAATGATGACTTTAAGAACGTCACGGACACAAGTGAGGCGGTTGCTTCCTTCCGTTCCCGGATCGCAGAGTATGAAAAGGTCTACGAGCCGCTCGACTACGACGAGGGCGTGAGCTTCATCCGCATTGTAAATGTGAAGCACCATGTTGTGCTGCACAAAATACCATGTGGGTTGGCAAGCCTCATCGCCTTTTTTCTACTAAACCTGCATCCTGTTGCGTACCCAATCTATATTGCACTCCCAGGCGAGACAGAGGGCGATCGCAGCCACATGTACGGTGGTGACGAGAGACTCACTGCACTCGGGGAGCAGTACGGAGTGTGGCTAAAGCGCTTTATTATGGAAAGATACGTGCCACACACAGTTGTACTTCACGGAACCAACCGCAGCGTCATGAATACGCTGCGCCCCTTGGCGCAGGCGTTGGAAGGGGTGGAAAACAGCGAGGAGGACAGTGGAAAGGACGATGGCTGGGAGAACACCCTCAGCAATTGTAGCATGTCCCTGAGGAAGGAGGTCATGTGCCCGCTGCCGGGTCTTGACAGCATCAACTATGGACGATTTAGTGGGCGGACCGTGGCATGGGTTCGAAGCAAATATGCGCGGCTCTCACGCATTCTCTACACAGCATTGCCAATAGCTAGCGTCGAGTCGCAGGGTGGAGTAAATGACTCTTTTGACTCATTGACAGACCATTCTGGTGAGGAAGACCATCAGCTGAGGCAGAGCGCTCGTCCGCCGTCAAAAGAGCACTTTGACAAGAGTGCACATGCAATTCGTCGCTTTCGTCATGTACCAAATGGTACTGATCCCCGCATGTCGTACTGCGTGCAATTCCCTAACGGCGAGAGTTGTAGACAAGTGAACGTGCGCCTCGAGCCGGTGGTAATGGCTGTGATGCGGGTGCAGGGGCCGGTGTTTGTTGTTGCCTCATCGGTGCCTGCACAGGGCATTCTTGCCTTCTTCACGGATGTTCTGCCAGAGATGTCGCCGACGCTACGTCTACCACGGCATGCTGTGGTCGAGATCGGTGTCAAGAACGATATCACAGTGCACCAGTGTATGGACCTGTGCGAGGAGAAAGTAGTTCCCGATAAAATGTAGAGAGAGAGAGAGAGAGAGGGGGGGCGAAGGAGGAGGAGGGGCGGCACGCCTGTCGTTCATCAAAAGTTGATAGAGGGGGTTGCTGTTTCCTTTTTTTTTTTTTTTTTTTTGTGAAGGAAAAAATTGCGAGAAATGGTCCAAGACGAAATGTCGTCTTTCACTCTGCAGGAAATCGCGGGACACATAAACACGCGTGCTTTTGCAGGTTGATGTCAAACTGTGTGTGTGTGTGTGTGTGTGACAAGAAGAAACAAAAACAAGAAAATGATGACCTTTTTTGTTTGTTTGTTTGTTTGTTCGTTGAGGGGAAGAGGGGCATTTTGTTTGTTGTTGTCCCTCTCTGCACCATTCGTTGCAACCGTCTCCCCGCGCCTCTCTGCCGCCCACCATCCCCATCTTCTTCATCGTCCCCATCCCCTGGGGGTTTATGCGCTTCGTGTACTCGTGCAAACGTGCGTTTGAACGTCCCCACACGTGCCGCTACATCAGCTGTCGCAGAGGAAACAACGACGACGAGGAGGAGGTGGTGGGGGTACAAACTCCTCATCTTTCTTTTTTTGTTGTTGTTGTTGTTGTTGTTGTTGTATTGCGCTTTCTTTCATTTCATTTCTTTTTTTTTTCTTTTTTGTTCATTGCTTTCTTCTGCCGCGCTCCACCATCTCTCTCTCTTTCTCTCACTCTCTCACTCTCTCACCGGTTCATTCAGACAAGTCAATACACGCAATTTTGAAAGTTGTGTGTCTCCCTGCGTTTATTTGGTTTCTGCCGTGTTGTGGTGTGCCACGCGCAAGTCTTTCTGCTATGTGGACTCATTTTGTATCACGCTGTTTTTGTTGTTCTTGTTGTGTTGTTGTTGTTGTTGACTTGCTGCAGTGTTCCTCATCCCCTGTTGGTGCTTGTGGTGGTATGTACGTGTGTTTCTCCGCTGGCATGCCTTTTTTTTTTTTTTTTTGCTTTCGACGTGTATTATCCCGCATGTGTCTTCTTTTCCGCGTCACGTTCTTTTTTTTTTTTTTTTGGCTGGGGGTGGTGGTGGTGGGATTTGCTTATATATACTTGTGTGTATATATTTAGATGTCTGTGAGTCTCCCTTCTCCTTTTTGTTTTCCGGATCTCCCTTCTCTTGCTGCGCAAGACTAGCAGGGGAAGCAGGCGTGAAAAGGGGAAGAGGGGAGGGACCAGTCGAAGATGATCGTCTCCGAGGGAGTTCCCATGACGAATGGGGAGGTATTTGCCCTGATACGCCGCCGCCGCGACGAGCGAAACGCAAAGATGCAACCGCCGTTTGGAATGCAGTTTGTGGGTTGCAGCAGCATCTCGCCGACACAACTGCAGCAGCACAGAGGCTCCGCTTCCAAAGGGATGGGTGCATCTTCAGCACATACGAACCTCTTCTTCCCGCCTGAGACGCTACGGAGAGCAGAAGCGAAGCGCGTTGGCGTCAATGGGGTGGTTCCCACATCCTCCCTGCACTCGTTGAATAATGCCTTGTTCACTTCTTCCACGGCATCACACCTGATAGTGTTGTTGACGGAGGTGCGCGCATTGCGTTATTTGAGCCGAAATGCCACCATAAGTGGACTCAACGCAGTGCAGGCGCTCTACGGGCCCACTAGTGTACACCGTGGGTGTCATCGTTTGTTCAACGCTAGAGAAGGGTGTGAGGAGGACCAGAATGGTTCCATTGACCAAAGGGACCGCGGAGAGGACTGCGACGAGACGAATGATGATGATGACAATAATAATAATAATAATGGTAACAGCAACGGCCGGCATGCATTGCTGATTAATTCTGCAAGGGGAAGGGATTTGGAGGCATTGGAGCAGGTATTGCGGTGCTTCCGGCCCGGCACCATTGGTCATGTGCGTGCAGTGGATGCCATTCTCTCGCTGTGGGAGATGAATGGGCAGGAGCAGGAGCGCCGGTGTGCGACAAGAGTAAAATCGGTGCTACGCGTGTTGGCAAGGCACCAAGGGACACCAACCGTCAACCACGGCGATGATGCCGCAATGCATCTCATCAAAAAAGAAGACGAAGACGAAGACGATCAACAACAGCAAATAGGAGATCGTCAGCGGCTTCCTTCATCCGACCAGCCACGTCTCCTGTTTGAGCCCCCTTCTGTGCCCCTTGCCATGTTTCTGTCAGACCAGTCTCGCAGTGCCGCCGCCGCCGCTAGTGTTAGTGCTCGTAGAGACATGGGTGGTGTGACGGCAACTGACATGTTGCAGCGGCAGCAGCAAGAAAAATGGACGGAGGAAGAGGTCATGCGGCTTGTCATGGCACGACCAAAAGAGAGCCTTGACTTGCACCGCCTTGTTGACAACCTCGATGAGCGTCTTGGACAGAATGAGGAGCTGTTTGCTTCTCTAGAAGATGAACTTCTGCAGGCATTTGTGTAGCACTACGTGCAGAAGCAAATACCTCCTGGCATCTTCTCCCCTCTCTCTTTTTGTCCGCCTGCATGTGCGTGTGTGTGTTCGTTCTTTATTTGGTGATGCGCTGCGCTCTTGCCATTGCTTCGGATGACTGCACGGGACGACACCTGTTTTTGTTTTATTAATTTCTCCCCCTTCCCTGCTCTCTTCTTGTCTCTATTTCTTCTACGTTACGGGCTTCTCGAGTCACCGTGACGCAGCACACAACCGCATTTTTTTCACACACACTCTCACACCGCAGCAGGCGGGGTAGACGAACGAACGAACGAACGGACACATACAACTCCCCCCTCCCGCTTATTAACAAACACAAACACACACACACACACGAAGTGGTGGCATATACACCCATAAATATATATACAAGAATATTTTTTTTTGTTTGCACATATCAATTAGGATAGCTAAAAGGGGGGAGGACTACGTCGTGTCTGGGAACGGTGGCAACAACAACAAATAAGAAGGAGAGCTCGTGGTTGAGGTTTGGCGAAGGGGCGGGGGGGGGAGGGGCAACGCAATTGGTGACGAGAGCGAAGTGAACGAAGGCAATCGAAGGAAGAGAACAACAACAAAAGGGAGGGAGTTGGAGTGGGGACGATCCTGCTGGGGAGCGTAGATTATAAATCATCAACGTATTTGGTGCATTGGCCGTGCAGCCACACATATACGAAATCTCGCACAGGTCTCTTGTGACTGTGATTGTGCCATTTTGTGTGCCTTCACACACGCGCGCGCGCGCGCGTACGTACGTGTTTCGCCGCCTTGTCGTTGCCGTTATTCGGTGCGCTTTTGTCTTTTTTGTTTCTCCCGCGCCGAGGGAAGTCGCTGCAAGCGTTGCAGCATCGCGCCACACACACACACACACACACATTTAGACGCTAATTCATACGAGCTGCGGACAAGTTTGCAGCTTGTCCAGTTATTCAGCTTCGCCGACGTCTTTATTGATCTAAGCCTACTTTCGTCATCATCGTAATCGGTGGTGTTTGCTGGTCAAAAACAGTGGCAAAAAAAATTTTTTTGGGGTATTCTGCAAATGGATGAAAAGAAGAGCAGTAGAACCATTCGTGATCGAATAAACTACATATTTTCATGGCTGCGTCTACCCTTACAAATGGGGGGTAGTGGTGCGTTGGAGAATGAAGACAATGTTGCCTCTCCACGCAGTGAAATCAGAAATGATAGCACCATCGCCACCAAAAATACTACTACTACTATCGCCAGTGCCAGTGCCAGTGGCAGCAGCAGCACCACAACAAACAACAAGAACAACAAAAATAGGGATATCCAGTCACGATTCTCGATCTCCATGCCACTCTCCTCTTCTGATCAGGCGAATTCAGCATCTTCTCACCAGCCAAACAAAAGTGTAATTCTCTCGGGTGATGTTAGCCAAGTGGGGTCGCCGCAGCACGAGCTGGAGCTGGGAGGTTTCTCTGTTTTCACAGGGGACGAGTCGCTGGAGCAAACAGGCTTCTTTTCGTTTTTAGATAGTGTCATTTCAGGCAAACACAATGAACTATTTAAAAAAATGGCTCAAAGTTGCGTCGGGAATGATGGAACTCGTCACGTTGATGCTGTCGAGAATGTTTCAATTGGGGGCGTAGAGAGCCTAATGGGGTTTCATTGCAAGGAGAAGTTGAGTTATTCTGCGTGTGAGCAGGTGCAACGGCAGCGGCCTTCAGGGAGGGCAGGGGCCAGCCTCGAATCGATGGTTGATTTGCTCGGGGGCAGCGTTTGCAGCGGCGGCGGCGGCGGCTCGTCTGCAGCCCGGTCGCTGAAGGACTACGAACTCATGGCGTATCTGGGGAAGGGTTCTTTTGCCGAGGTCACCTTGGCACGTCACAAACATACCCACCAGCTCTACGCTCTGAAGAAAATTTCAAAGCATAAAGTGCGGGAGGAGGGTTATGTGCAGCACACCTTTACAGAGCGGCAGCTGCTTGCCTCACTCAAGCACCCTTTTCTTGTTCGACTCCACCAGGCATTTCAGTGCCGTACGCATCTCTATCTGGTCCTTGACTTTGCAGCTGGCGGTGATTTCTACTACTTCCTGGAAAAAAAGCCATGGGTGCGGGACATGAGGCGGAGACTGCATCGTGTGTGGAGGGGTCATGTGAAAGGCGGGTCAACCGAATTAGTGTCAGACGTTGCGAAAGAAGAGACAAGAGAAGGGCTATCGAGCAATCGCTTGTGTTCTCTGCCGACACACTCGCTGAACTCCTCCTTTACCACCTGTTCGAAACCCCTGGCCCCCGACGACAGTCGCGCACCGATTCGATTAATCGCCTTTTGCGCCATCGAGATTGCCCTGGTGTTGCAATACCTGCACGAGCACGGATTCATTTACCGAGACCTGAAACCTGAGAATGTGCTCATGATGCGAGATGGGCACGTGGTGCTTACTGATTTTGGTGTTGCGAAGTATCGTGGGGGGGGCAACAAGCAAAAGTCAGGAGTTGAGCGGGTAAGCAGTTTCACTGGTACAACGCAGTACATGAGCCCAGAAATGCTGCTTGGGCAGCCGCATGACTCTCGGATTGATTGGTGGAGTTTTGGTTGCATGTTGTTTGAAATGGCGACTGGGCGACGTCCCTTTGGAGCGGGCAATCAATATGCCGTTGTGCAGTCGATTGTCGAACGCGATGTAGAGGTGCGCCCTGATGACTTTCTTCCTACAGGATTGGAACTGGAGACGCGTGCCGCGCAGTTGTGCAACCGCCATAGGGAGTTCATTGTTCACACGATCCACTCTATTACAGCTCGCACGAGTTGCGACAACGAGGGGATGAGGGGATGGGAGAATGAGAATGACAATGACAGCGGTGGAAAGAGTGGGGGTGACACAGGGGGGCGGCTGCTGTCCTCCTCCGCGTGTGGAAATCAGAGCCTATCTACGTTATCATCACGTCCGGCGCCCGATGCAGTCACATTTAGCAGTGGAAACATTCCACTTTGTGATGATTATTGCGTGGGAATAGAAGACTTGTCAAATGGCCCTTCCCACGACGCCGTGCATTCGGGGGCTGCTGCGTATTGTGGGGAGTCCACCACATACCTGCATCACGCTATGAAGGAGATGGAAGAGGCATGCAGACTGCTACAAGACTTGATTCTCTCGCTGCTGCAGCGCTCTGTGGAGAAACGGCTGAGTGGGGCGGCGGTGCTGGAGCATCCGTTCTTCTCCTGCGCGTACGTTACATCGCAGTTATACTACAAGCCCTTCTTCTTCTCCTGCCCCTCTGCAGATGGCGGCGCCGGCAGCTTCTGCAGCCTTGATAAAATGAGTACTAGTTTTGCTGCTGTCTCGTCAAACGCCGGTGGGGCAAAAGATCATACCCCGCCGACGGTGGCGTCTCCCGTGTCACCGTCAGACTCTCTCGCGAGAAATGAGCTGCACGATCAAGGCAATATCCACGAAGAACGCATTGGCGCTACGGGTACGTCAAACGTGCACAAATGCCTTGGTGCTGAGTTTTTTCTCAGTCTCCCACTAACTCAGCGACCCGACAATTGGCGTGAGCTCTTCTTGAATGGCATGGTGCGACCGCTCTATCTCCCGCATCTGCGTGCAGCAGACGACCTACGCTACTTCCCCACAGCGGTGACAGCGACGGGAGACAGTATTGTGGTGCAGCAACGAGCTCTTCGACGGCAGATGCGGCTCAAGAACTCTAAAAGGCACAGCTGCAAAGGCAGAGAACGAGACACTCACATCCCTGCTGGTTTTTCTACCTCTGTCGTTGCTGCTGTTGCTACTGCTGCTGCGTATGATGATGCCGATGCTCAGGAAGAAGAGGAGGAAAAAAAAGATAATAATGAGGGACCCGTGATTCTACCCTCACTGCCGCCAGAAATGCTGCTATTCAAGGAATCTGAAGATGATGGCAGGGGCAAGGCATTGCTGTCTTTGCCACACGATGGGCCGCTATTGGAAGCTCACTTGTCTGACAGAGGTGTCAACGCCGTTGCGCTGTCGCCGTTGAAAGAAACTAGAGAGGCGAGGAATAGCTTGGAGGTGCAAGAACGCAAATCCATGGGCAATGCCATGTATTCTCGAAATTTTGATGTATCTGAGACGAGTTCAGTCTCACTGACGTCGGGACAAGGTACATCGGTGCATAGTAACGTGTCGGATGACAAATTCGATGTTCATGGTCCGGCGGCTGCTGCGGCAGCAAAGGGTTTGGGAGGTGCGACGTTACGTGAGCTGAAGTCAAAGTCGACGAGGGCAACAAAAGTACCACCACGCCCATACCGGGCCAATTCATATGCGTCTTCGATTAATGCAGAGGGAACACCGCATCCTGAGACGCCAGCGTCGCTTCCAGCATCTGGCGTGACAGACCACAATGCGAACTCATGGACGCCGTCGTTTGGCGCAACACAGGCATCGGCACTGGCTCATGGCGCCTCACATTCTGGTACCGATAAGATGAGGGAATCCTCTTCTTCTTTTCTATCGCTTTTTGCCAATGATGATGATGATGAGGGTCTCTTGTGCACATTTATGGGCTCCCTGGAGATGCTGCCCGATACATTGCACGGCGTTGCATACGACGTGGATGACTACCTACCATACAGCTTGAGGGCGAAGGAGGCACTGCTTTTGAGCCACACAGGCATACCGGTGCGCAAGCAGAGTGATCCCACTAAAGATGATGAGAGGCATCAAAAACAATTCCATCAGCACCCGTTCTTCGCTAGGCAGGCTGAGGCAGTGCATGCCGCGTCTAGCACAAACCCTTTAGTGGAAACGCAGCAGCCGCAGTTGGCATCTTCGCCTCCTCGCGCACCAAGTCTAGCGGATACGAACCCGGCGCCTCCCCATCGCAGCAATGCGTCCAACCACTTTACAACAGTTGATACCCGTCGCATCTTCACCACCTCAACGATATCGCTGCACGAACCCATCCTCACCCATTCACCTAAATGCTTCAACAGCAATGCCGGTGCGCTCGGTGTGCGTCAAATCAATTTCTGTGCTGACTCAAGGGAGTTGACTCCAACGGTGGACACCGGTGATGAACAAACCACATTGCAGCTTGTTGACAATGCATCCATGGGTGGAACTAGTGGCATGCAGCACTACTTAGGCTTCACATTCGACGCACAGAGCGGGCACGCATTCCTTTCTGGTAGTGCAACATACACCAGCAGTGATAAGATGAACTTTTCGAATTGATGTACGCACGAGGAGTTTGTGGGGTGGTGGGGAATGGGCGGAAGGGAGGCAGCAATAGTAATGTAAAGCAAAACAAAAAAGAAGTGTTTGTGTGTATTTATGTGTGCGGGGGCGGGTCCGGAGAAATGACATGAAAGACACGGAAAGGAGAAACCCACCCTCCAACAACAACAAGAAATATATAATAATAATAATAATAATAATAATAATAATAATAATAATAACGATAACATGTCTCCTCTTCTTCCGCATCCACACAAACAAACCATGCGGGGGGTGGTGGTGACGGTGGTGGAAGATATTTATATATGAGACGAACTTTAAAAAAAAAAAAATTGAAAATAAATGGAGGGAGAAATCAAAAGCAGCCGCAGCGGAGGCGGCGGCGAAACCCCCCCCCCCCCCACCCAAAAAAAAAAAAAAAGTTGTGTGACCGGGCTGGTGAATGAAAAGGGGTGAAATGGAGGCAAACAACGACTGTAGTGTTCGTGCATGCGTGTCTGGATGTCTGTTCTGCTCGTTAGATGTGTCTTTTTTTTTTTTTTTGTGTGTGTGTGTGCGTGCATTGCTGTTGTTTGTTTGGGTTTGTACCATCCCCTCCATTCCATCCAATTCATCCCCCCTCTTTTTCTTTTTTTTTTCCTTCTTCATCTTTCTCCACACGCATGCGTGCTGCTGCAATGCTCTGTGCGTCACCGTAACAGCGAGGAGCCGTCGCGTGCCGATATTCGCTTTCACTAATATATATATATATATATATATATATACATGTATGTCTGTGTGCGTGTGTGCTGAAAGCCTCTACGCTGTTGACACGGGGTGATGGTGATGTTGTGCTTGTTGCTGTTCACGCTCTTGGTTACACCACGAGTGTTTTGCCCTCGTTACTACATCCAGCTGGATTGCACCGAGACGTTGTGCTTGTGTCCGCATGCATTTAGGGGGGGGGGGGCGGGTGAAATGAAGGCGGAATGACTCTGCGGATGTGTTTTTTTTTTTTTTTTGTACAGGCAGTGTTGCCCGCCCCAACCAATCGATTTGTATTTGTGTGTTGGTTTCGCCTCTTTGCTTTTGATTTGTTTTTGGTTTCTGCTGCTGCTGCTGCTTTTGTTGCGTGTCTTTGTTTTTGTTTTACGCGCCTCCATGTTTTTTTATTGGTGTTGTTTTGTTTTGTTTTCCCCGCCACCCGCCAGTGTTCCCACCGCTCTCTTTCCTGCTCTGCTGCACGCGTCGGAGGGCAAATGCGGGAAGTCAAATGGAGAAGTTCACTGGCGCTGCTGCTGCTGCTGCTGCCTTTCTTCCTTCTTCATGTCTTATTCATTTTTTTTTTTTTTTTTGGCTGCGATGAAAATGTCTTCCCCCGCCCTTTTCTGTTTCTCGTTTCCCTCAACGCAAGTGCAAAGAGGGAAACACAAAAAGAAATGAAGCCACGCGTCTTGTTTTGAAGTAGTAATGGCGGTGGCGGTGGCGGTGTTTTTTTTTGTTTGTTTGTTTCTTTTGCCTTCCTCGCCTCTCGGTTGTTGGTTGAAGTCTATTTCTGCAGAAACACACAAATGAACAAAAACGAACAGAAAAGGGAGGGAGGGGGTGGGACAATTGTAGAAGTGTGTTCACCCCTTCACGTTCTTCTCTCCCCCTGCGCTCTCGCATTCTCCCGCCACACGCCCCTTCCCTTTGGCTTCCCGTGGAGCAGTAACGATTTGCTGATGTAGAGGATGGGAAATGAACACGGGCGTCAATTGCGGTGACGGTGACGATGATGGTGGTGGTGTTTGATGGTTGTGTGTCAGTGCGACAGTGGGCCCTTTCGGGTTATTATTCATACGGTGGTTAGTCCGTTTTCCTGACTTCTGTTGCGGCTACGATCGTTGCGTTTGCTTGATTACCAGTCCTTCATTTGTGGCGTCGTTGTTTTTGCTTTTCTTCTTCTCTTCCCGTTGAGTTCCTCATCTCTCATATGGTGTTGCTGCTTAAGCCCGCGTCCTCCCTCAACCCCCCACCCCCTCTCTCTCTCCCCCTGCACGTTCGTGCAGGGGCATTTGCGTATATATATATATATATATATATGTATATATGCTTGTGCAATGTGTTTTACGATAAAAGTACATGGCTTGTTTTTCTTCCTCTCTTTTTCGGCTCCACAACTTCCATCGGTCTCGTTGTCCCTGCCATCTGGTGCGACGGAATGCAGTGTATTCATAGTTGCATCGCAGGGACAGCCGCGCTCCGTATTTCGGCTTTCAGTGGAAAGAAACAAAATCATCTGGTCACTGGAGAAGAATTGGGCAAATAACAAAAAAATTGTGGGGGTGATGACTCGCGTAGACACAAGTTTTATGGACGCCATTCGCGGGCGCTACGGCTCGCCTGATGACGCGGAGGATTATAGCGCGGAGTCTTTCCTCGTTGGGGACGCCAGCCGCCTCCGAAATAAGAAGTGGGAGCTCGTGGGAATGGAAAAGACGCGACAGAAACAGGCCAACCACTCACAGCTGGTTCATGTTGTGCTGCGCGGCATGGGCGTGACGGTTAGTGAAAAGACGGATGGCGAGCTGGCGTCAGCTGCATTACATCGTCTTGAGGAGGTGGACCTCTCCGAAAACCCGCAGCTCTCCGCGCTGGAAGCAGGCAAGATTGTGCGTCACCTCCCTGCTTTGGTGGTGCTACAGTTGTCACACATCCCTGGGCTGCTTGCATCAGCAGCTGGAGCGCCACATATGCCCCTGCTGCAGTCCAGGCGGCTCCGGAAACTGGTGTTGCACAATGTCGGCTTGCGATCCATCTGGCAGATTCGTGCGCTTGTCGATCTACCGGAGTTGGAGGAGCTACATCTCGATGGTAACGGCATTCAGCAACTTGCGCTTTTTGCTGATGGGGAAGACATGGACACCTTCCAGGTGCACCAGGCAAACATGGAAAATGGAAGAAACATTTGGTTCCCCACGGTGACGACGCTGAGCCTCGCGCAGAACGAGCTGGCGTCGTGGGGCCGCGAAAGTGGCCTTGGTGACGTATTGACAACTGCATTCCCGCACCTGACGAAGCTATTTCTGACCGGAAACCGCATGCCCGATCTGCATTTTGAGCCTTCCACCACAGCTGCCTGCTGCTCGCAGGAGTACGCGTATCTCGGCTCGCTGGAGCTGCTTTGTGTGAAAGACAATTCGACGTTTTGCCACGCTCACTCACTTGACGCTATGCGGGAGTTGTGCCCGAAGCTTCACACGTTCCGTATTTCGTATGGTGGAATGTTTCCAGACTGGAACGAGACGCTGGGGCGCATGTACGTTGTGGCCTCGCTGCCAACCATCACGACACTCAACCGGGGACAGGTGAGGCCAAAGGAACGACTCGACTCGGAAATATTCTATGTGCAGCGTGGCTTGGCGTACCGACAACAACAGGAAGAGGGAGAGGGACGGGTGCAAGAATTGGGGCCTGAGGTCTTGCGCTACCCACTACTGGACATCCTGCGAGAGAAACACAAGGACGTTATCATGGCCATTCACCGTGATGGTGAGACAGCGAGTCACGATGGCATCACCTGCATGATGCTTCATCTTACTATTCGCTGCGACGGGTTTGCGCATGCGAAGAAGACGGTGCCGAGTTCCCTCACTGTGGGGAAGCTCAAGGCACTTGTGCGTGCAATCTTTGGTGTCGCGCCATCAGATCAGCAGCTCTCATTTTTTACAGGTGACACCGCGGTGGTTAGTCATGGTACACTGCTTGATAACGAGATACAAAGCCTCGCTTTCTACGGTGTATGCGATGGCGCTGTGGTGCATGTGATTGATACTTCTCTCCGGCGATGACGTAGAAGTCTCTGCTGCTGCTTCCGCTCTCGCACTTTTGTTGTTTGCTTGTTTCAGGCGGTTTCCGCATAGATGTTTGCTTTGTGTTCCCATTACTGGTCTTGTATAACAAATTCATTAATGCTGAGGATGAAGAGAGAGGGAGAGAAGGCGAGGCAGAAAGAGGAAAATACCGCGTATACATAATTAAATAAATACATAAATATATTTGATCATTATATTGTTTCTATCTTTGTTCCACCNGGCTAATTATACGGGCGCTCTGGCTCTTGCGCCTGCTGCGATTTGTTTCTTTTTTTTTTTTTTTTTTTTTTTTTTTTTTAATTTTTTTTTTTTTTTTTTTTTTTACAAATTTTTTTTTTTCCCCCCCCCCCCCCCCCCCCCACCGTCTCTTTCCACTTGTTCAAAATCAAACGCAGTGGGGGCTCGGCAGCTTCATATCGGTTTCATATTCAGCCAAATTATGCGGCGTGCTGCGACAGCAGCGTTTGCAGGAAGGAGGGGGCCGCACACATCGCTATGGTCAAGTGCGTGCATTGCAACAAAATGGCCCCTCCTGCTGCAGGGCGCAAGTCTCTCACACAGTCCGGTGGGTGCGCGCAGTGGCGGCGGCGTGCAGAAAATTGGGCCGCGACGTGAACAGCAACAGCAACAGCGCGGCAACAGCAAAAACAAAAACAACAATAGTGGACCTGTGAAGGATCGTTTCCCGCCCGTTGCAACAGATCTCAGTGACCCACGGCGGCGCCTGGCGTTGCTCGTCGACGCGTCAAGCATTGAACCACATGTGTTTCGCAACACCATTCTCCCTGCGGCACAGAAGGTTGGTGTACCTGTTCTTGTGCGCATCTTTGCGGTTCAACTAAGCAGTGGGTGGGAGTCCCTTGTAGCAGGCGGTGACATGGGGAGTACAATTGACTGCTCCGCAGCCAATGAAGAGAGAAAACAAGACATCGAAACTGGCACAGAAGGGTCAAAAAATAGCACACCGCGATGCCCCCCAGTGGAGTTCTTCCGCGTGGAACGCTTCATACCGGTGTCGATGCAGATGGAGGCAGATGCCAATCACATTTTTGACTTTCGGCGACAGAACAAAATCGAGGCGGTGTGTTTTGCCTGCTCTGAGGTGGACCGCGGTGTGTTTGAGGGGTTTCTCCCCACGATTGCTGGCAACGGCTTTAACCAGTACGTACTAGATGAGCTTGGCATGGCCAAGGAGGTGCTCGAGGATGGCCGCTCTGCCGATGGGGCCTGACCATTCTGACAGTTCAGTCTCGCGAGAAGTGGAATGGCGAAGCCAATTGAAAGCGGCCGGCGGGGGGAGGCGGCGCTGGATTAATATGAAAAAAAAAAAAAAATAAGACGACCGCAGACACAATTTTTTTTTTTTTTCTGTGGTGTTTGTGTGCATGCGAGAACATGCATGCAAATTGGGAGACGCAGTGCAGGGTGGAGAGAATGCACGGGGACATGCGTGCGATACGCCCTGCACTCTGTAGTCCCTCCCCACTCCTCTTCTTTTTTTTTCTTTCGCCCTTTACACCTCTGTGATATTTCGTCTCTCTTTCTGTTTGTGTTTCCAAGTGGCACGACCTCTCTTCGATCCCCTTCCACAGAAAAAAAAGAGAGGGAGAGGTGGGGATGGGCTTTGTCGATCGCGGTGGTGGACGTGAGGCGAAGGGTGCAAGTCTTCGTCGCTCGAAAAAGAACCCCGGTGCTCCTGCAGCAAGAAAGGCCTCTGCGCCAAAGCCACAGGCCGCAGCGCGTGTGCTGCCCACGCCACCGCCCTTCTCACCTGACCGGCCGCACGTGGACGCGGCAGTCGCCATTTTTGCCAGGAAGCTTGATGCAGACTGCGACATGTTAATGCGTCGGGCCGCGCAGCACGCTGGTGTGGCGGCTGCTCTAACGTGGTGTGGTGACTTTGAGCGGCAGGAAGCTATTGTGGAACTCTGCAGACAATACAACGCTACATCTACCGAGGCTGATGATAGTGTTGGTGGTGGTGGAGGTGGTGATGGTGGCGCCAATGGCAAGTTGTATTGTCTAGTGGGTGTGCATGTGAATAATGTTGACCGGACGCACAAAAAGGTGCAGCAGAGTTGGGTGGAGAGAGTTGTGTCGCTAGCGTGCCACCCGGAGGTGATTGGTCTTCTCTCCGGACTCAATCTTGGTCGTGACAGTGCAACCCATTTCGCGCAGGAGTGGCTCTTGCAACATCTCTGGTATGCGGCGGGTGCGTTGCAGCTGCCGCTTGTGTTGCATATTTGCCACAATATACACACAAATATGGTTGCCGAGGGCGAGAAGGATGACATGACGGATGGAAACCTGACGGTGGAACGAGCTGCAGAGCTGCTCACCGAGCTGATCGCTCGCCGAGATGATGATAATGAAGAGGAGGAGGTGGCGGAGGGCGACGGCGGTAGACGAAAGGCCCCAACTGCCATCATACTGTATAACGGCGTAGGGGCACTCACATGCTCACCAGCCATGCGAGCACTTGTGAGGCGCTGTGCCCCGGCACCGGCTGCAACCAAACCTGCAAGCTGCGTGACCGAGGATGTGCCGCCCATTTATGTTCTGGCAACTGCAGAGGGTCTTTTGGAGGAGGATGGCAGTCCCTTCTCTTCTTTTCCCCCCGCAGTAACTTCTGATGCCGGTGACACGACAAAGCGCATTCTTTCATTTTCTAACGTTCTTCGCGACCATATTACGCTCTCACAGCTTCTCATTGGCACCGACTCTCCTTGGAACACACCGCAGAGCATTCCCGATGCGCACACGCGCACAATGCCCAACGAGCCGGCTAACTACTGCTACGTCGTTGACGCTGTATACAGTGCCATGACGTTTGATTTACAAGAGCAGTCGCCAAAGCTGCAAGAGTTGCATGCTGCAGTGCGTGACAACTTCCTCCGGGTTTTCTTTGCTGGAACAAGACCCAAGTCGCCACCAGAGCAGCAACAAGACGAAAAAGAAGCGGACACTGGTGGGGTGGCGAAGGCGAGTGTCAAGTGCGCGGGAGCGGCGAAGGCTCCACGGGGAGTGCATTTTGATCCGTCCATCACAACCTCTAGTGATGTGGTGCTAGCGTCACCCGATTCGACGAGCTATTATCTCTGTCTCAAATGCCGCCGCAGGCTCTTTCACAAGAAGTCTCTCTTGACACATGAACCGGATGCTGCCCAGAAGCACTTTGCCGATCGGCACACACGCGGGGCGCTCAAAGCGAACAAACGCTCCGAAGCGAACGCCACGTGCAACAGCGTCTACTTCCTCCCTGCCATGGATGGGGCGAACGGGGAGTGGGTCGTGAACGAGTGCGACATTGTCGTGTGCCGATTAAACAGAACCGTAAGCTGTGGTGGCTGCGGGGCGAAAATTGGCACAGCCGGTGAAAATCTTTACTGTCCCTGCGGCTGCACCATCTCGGGACAAGCGGTCCGTGTGGCGGCATCAAAGGTGGAGGAACCAGCGAGGCACACCGCAGGCGGTGATCTCGACGAACTTCTTCTGCAGGCCGCACGAGAGCGGGAACAGATGCAGCGGGAGGAACTAGAAGCTGCGCTGTCCGGCGACCGAAACGAGTGTGAGGATGTCGACGAAAAAAGGAAGAGGGAACCGAAGAAAAATGTCAAGGCTAACAACCGCTCCAACTTCACACACTTTAGAAACAAGAACTTCGCACCACGGCAGCAATTGCATACCGACACCGACGTAAAGAAGAGCGAAGAGAGCAACGGTGACTGGGAATATAACGAAGAGGAAGTGACATCGGTCCTGCAGCGGGGAGGACGACGCAGAAACAAGCGAAGGAGCGATAGGCGAAAGGACGATGAATCCGCACCAGCCACCCCGGGAAGAGAGTCGTAAAAAATAAACAAATAAACCGAGAGAGAAAGAGAGAGAGAGGGGAGGTTGTGTGGGAGATGCGTTTCTGGCGTAGACTCTCATCTTCGTTGTTTTTTTTTTTTTGGGGGGGGGGGGGGGGGGGGTGTTTTTTT
>JASANX010001004.1:54293-77758 GCA_030849745.1 Trypanosoma scelopori
TTGCTGTTGCTGTTGCTTCTAACACTTTTCCCTGCATGACAATATATATGTATATATGGTGTCATGATGATCTCTTTTTTTTTTTTTTCACTCCTCGTACTACCCTCACAAGTGGTAAATCATGTCCACCACGGCAGAAGGCAATAACACGGCAGCGTGTGGCGTGGCGAAGACACCCAACTGCAGGATCTGTTGCGCGTGCCCTGCAGAGCGCCGGCTGCGGGATGAGTGCACCATCCTCAAGGGTGTCGACAACTGCAGGAACGAGATGGAGGCGTTCTATACATGTCTGTTGCGGGAGGGCTTCAGCGAGGCAGACGTAAATAGTCTAAAAAAGAGCGCGCAAAGATTTTAAACACATGGGGTTGGTCTCAAGTTGGCTCCCATGACGTAAACTCACCGATGCATTTAGGACTCTCCAGAGTTTGTGTGTTTCACGTTCTTTTTCTTTTTCACCGCCCCCCCCCCCTTTTTTTTTTTTCTTTCTTTCGGCATTGCGGGTGGGGTGTAGTGAGTCTTGTTGCCATTGTTGCGTATGTGCTGCCCCGTGGCTGCCTCTCCGTCTGCGTTCTGGGGGAGCCGACACACACTCACTCCCTTTCACATCTCTGCTGGTGCAATTCGTTATTTTTTTTTTTCTCTCTCTCTTTTGCTCAACTGGGGGTGATCTCGCACCTGCATGTCTACAGCAGCGGGGTGGGGTAGGAGTGGCAGTGGTCAAACCAAAAAAGAAAAAAAGAAAGAACATTGGCGTGTGTTTATTAGAGGGTTTGCTCGCATCTAACGACGAACTTCTGATGGGCGACAGGCAAACTCCTCGGGCCTTTTCATCGACGCAGCATGAGCAACTAGCAGACACTATGGCACGTGGTGGAAGGAAGCGGAGCAAGGTGGTGGTGTTCCCTTGCTTCCGGGACCGCCTCGCGTGCGACCCGATGAACTACTTCTGTGCTTACGCGGATCACGAGTTCACGTTGCGTGACTCCTTCACGGAGGCTGAGCGGAGCATCTGCGCGCTCGTCGACGAAATGGTGGCCGCCGTTACCAGTGCCTTTGAAGAGGCGATGGTCTATTGGCGTACACTTTCATCCTCTGTGCAGTTGGCACACGCGCTACGCGCTCTCACGTCCTTGCCCATGTCCCCGCTGAACCTTCCGCTACTGCACGCGGATGGATCCTCGCACGTGTCCCGAAGGAGTATGGATCTACCGCCCTCGGGAAACGGCCGAAGCGGCGCAATCAACCGGCAAAACAGCATTCTCTCTAGCATGCAGCAAATCCCCACACCACAAACAACCCTGCGCGGTGCACACTCTGAGCGGCGGGATGAAGAGGGTCATACCATCTTGAAGAGTCTTGAGCAACAGTGGCACCCTCCACACAACGGACCACGCTGCCGCCTTGTGCTGGACATAGTTGCCTCGCGCAAGACTCTTGGCGACGACCCACCCAACAGCAAGCCGTATCAACTCGGGGAGAAAGTTTTTCAATACGCGCAGACAAAATATCATGCCGTGGTAACTTCGACGTTTGTTGGGATCAGCGACAGCAGTTCGATGCTCGTGGGCAGGGACATTCTTTATCCGTATCGCATGACTGGCTCCAGCGGCATAAATAAAGGAGCTTTGACGGGCGGTGTTCGCTCCTCATCTCGACCCAACATGCATGGAATGGGGGCAACCGATGCTGCGCTCGCCACCACCAATATTGCGAACGCCACGGCGGCGGGCAATGTGACGATGTTGCTTTGCAATCTAGACCAGGTGCTGACGAACACCATTCCCGTCCCACGGATGATGATGATTCCACCGACAAACACGGACAAGGTGGATAACGTGCGACTGGTGGTGTGTACCCCATCAATCAGAGGCTCTAGTTGATTCATCGTGCGACTCCTCAATGTTCTTCCACCTTATGCATTTGTTACAGAGACTGTTCTTTCCACGTGGCTTTTCGCTTCTTTTACTTCACCGCCATCACTTTTCTTCATCCTCTCTTTGCACTTCCAACATTCATGTACGCACAAAATTGTTTGATGAACACTTCTTTGGTCATCTCTTCTAGACGCCTAGCTACGTGGTTTTCCAGCAAAACGACGAATAAAAAAAAAAAAAAAAGACTCCCAATTTGTCGTGCAGTACGTTTTGTGTGCAGACGCTTCAATTCCCTTTCCTTATGTTTGGTTCCCTTTTCTTTCGTTTTTTTTTTTCGTGGTTTTCGTCGTCGATTTGGTTTGATGTGGGTGATCCTATGTTCATCTGCGGGGTGGAGGACTAGGACGTGAGAGACAAGGAGAGTGAGAAAGTGAAGAGCAAGTGACGATATGCGTGCGGTTGGCTTAGCAAGACTACCTAACACTGCCCATACTTCTTTCTCGGTGGCACTGTGTGTTTCCGCACGATCCCTCTCGCTCTCGGATCTGGCAAAAACCTTCGCGGAGATGAGTGAGTCTCACGTGGCAACTGCGTCACCTGTACCCACGGGTGTGGAATCGCGGCACCACAGGACAGCCGCTCCGAAGGTCGCCTCCACGCAGGGTGTCTTCACTGCCTCGACCAGGAGAGGCGAGAGGTGTGGTAAAAGGCTGAACACCAGCAACGTGATGACATTCTCCGCCGTGTATGCTGAGGCGCTTTCTGGTTTGTCTGGATCGCAGCTTACCACGCTTTTGGAATGCGAGTGCAAGCGGCAGCATCACGGTCACATGCTGCAGTGCCTCGTGGAGGTGTGGCTTCGGCTGTGTGAGGCACCACCAACGGAGATCCTCATCTCTGACGAGGAAGCACGTGGCGCCGGCCTTGGCGATACCCCTGCTGCTGCTGCTGCTGCTGCTTCCTCTTCTTCTTCCTTGAGATTCTGCCAATTTCGAAGCGACATGTTGCTTGAAGTGTTGTTGCGTGTGTTGGCAAAGACGGAATTGTCCGAGACACTGCGGTGTTCAGACATTTCGGAGGGGCTTCGGAGAGATGATGGCAGTATTTGGTGGGTGACAGATTTCTCTCGGCTGTTGCTGCAGTGGCTCACTACGCGCGCCGCCTTGCTTAGTGCTGTCCGTAGCGCAACGTTTCTTCATCTCATTGCACAGCAGAAATTGTTCCACTGCGACGCTGTACTGGAGACGCTTCGAGACAACGTTGAGGTATTCTTGGCCAATTACCCGGCGTGTGGTAGTGCAACAGCAGCTTCCTCATCGGCTGACGGTGTCGATAAGTTTAACTTGAGTGCCTTTTCCGTCATTCTAGATGCCATTGCGCGTTGGCAATTGGGCGTTGTGCGTCTGCTTAATGCGGACTCCGTAGTTCCCTACCGCACGACCGCGAGCTTCAGTGCGGCAGCCGCTGTTGCACGGATCCATCACCCAATTCTCAACCCCGCTTTTTACAACGTGGTGTGTAGCGCGCTTCTGCGTGGCATCCGTGATGGATCGCTGCATCTCACGCGTCATAGCTCTCCCACAACTTTCTTTTTCCTCTCGCTCGCGCTAGCGAAGATACGGTGGCTTCATATGGAGTGCGTTGAAGTGCTACTGCCGCAGCTACATGAAGCACTTCGGGTGTTTCCAGCTCAGTTTCTTGGAGTTGTCCTGCTGCTGGGGCGGCGTGAGGTGAAGGTGTGCACTTTTGAGACGACCAACCTGCTGATTCAGACGCTACTCAACGCCATGCAGAGGCGTGGATGCCGCTACAGTGTGATTGCTGGTGATGCACAGAGGCGTCATCGCCTTGACGGTGATCCTCTGGAGGCATCTTCTGCCGTCCTGTCTGGAGCCCCTGCTGATTATGGTGCGTCACTAGTAGGGGATGACTGTGACGAGAACGACGATGATATTCATCTGCTCTCAACAGAGAGTTTGGCTGATCCTGTTGCTGCTGCTGCTGCTGCAGGTGGTGAGAAGAACAGAGAAGCATGCTCCACTGCTGAGACAAGCACCGCGGGAGGTTGCTCCCTCCCCAAAGCTTCGTTTACGACGAGTTTTGTTGATCTGCGTTCGATGCCTCTCTTCCTCGATAGCTTCAATCACATCTTGTCAACAACTCTCAAACACTGCCGGTCACAGGGGCGAGAGGAACAATGGAACACATTGAATGTAAAGTCGGCAATGTTTTACAACGTATTTCTCAGCGACACACATGTCGCGGTGAAGTCCCTTCAGACGCTGCTAGACCGTCCTGCTCTTGTGGAGAGGTTGCTGCATTCGCTGCTGCACACCCCGCAAAATGTGCAACACCCGCTTTTCACCGAAATAGTGTATGTCTTCACGCGTCACATAACTGCGCGGTGTGTGGTGAGACACGACAAGAGCACTAGGAGTAGTAGTAGTAGTAGTGGCGGTGGTGGTGGTGATAAGACTACGGGCTCGCTTTGGCAACGGCGCGTCTTGAATCATGTGGAACTACTGGTGGAACGCGGTCTTCTTACAGAGGGCACCTACGTGATGAGTGATGAGGTCGTTTGCGCGGCCCCACGTGTGGCTGCGGCAGTGGAAGCGGAAAAGGCACGCCTGATGGAGCGGGGTCGTTCTGTGTGGTGTACCGCACAGAACGACCCCCAGAAGGGGAGAGAGACGGCTAAGGGAGAAAATAAAGTGCAGTCAGCGGCAGTATTTGCCAAGTTTTCACACATTGTTAAACAAATGCAACAGCAGCATATGAGGTCGGTGTGAGGCCTGTTCATTGCAGTGGAGGGAAACCGAGGTCAGTGTTGATATATGAAGCCAATAAATGGTGGGGGTGGGTGGATGTGTTGGAATCTGTGGATTGTTGTTGTTGTTGATCCCCTCACACGCATCTGTGGGGATCTTACAAGGGCTTTTGCTGCATTTATTTCGTCTTTTCTTTTTTTTTTTTTTCTCTTTGCTCTTCCCACCCATCACCTCCTTGGGTTTTTTTTTTTTTTTGCCTCTGCACTTCTACACAAACCACAATACGCGCACGTATGTGTGCGTTTGTGCGGTAGAAACATCGACTGACGTGCCTCACACACTCGCACATAGAGATAGAGAGAGGGGGAGAGTTACCATTGGCACTAGGAACAACGATTCACGAATGAGTGTGACCGCAGGATCGGAAAAGGTGAGGCAGTACCTTCTCGCGTGTGGTGCAGACCACATCATTTCCAAAATCCGTGAGTTCTCCGGGAGCAGCGTCACGGTGGAGCTTGCGGCGGAGCAGTTGTCTTGCATCCCCGTGATGATTGCCAAAAGCCTTAGCTTCAACCTGGGCAAGAAGGACTTGGCAAACCATCAGGCGATATTAATTATTGCCTCGGGAGACGCTAAAGTCAGCCCAAACAAGTACCGTGACAAGTTTGCTCGACGACCGGAGATGATCAAGCGTGAGAACGTCGAGGCAGTGATTGGATTCCCCGTTGGTGGCGTCTGCCCATTCGGTGTGAATGACGGGGTGAGGGTCTACCTCGACATCTCGCTCCGCCGCTTGCAGACTGTGTACCTTGGGGCTGGCACGGCGAACAGTACCATGCCGGTGACGATTGACGAGCTGGAGCGCTTCTCGCGTTTTGTCGAGTGGGTGGACGTCTGTGACGGATGGGAGCAGGTAGCAGTACAAGACGAGAAAGTGGCATCCGCCACCGCCAGTAGTGTAAACCAAACCGTAATCGCATAGTGTTCATACCGTAATCAAGACGAGTTCAGAGAAGACGAGGAGGGAGTTTTCCGCCTCCCCCCCCCCCCCCTTCTCTCTCTCTGTTGACGCTGCGTGAAACGCAGTTCTTGCTGACGTTTATCGAATTTGTGCTGCAACGTTCCTTTTCTCTCTCTCCCTTCGCTTGTGTATGTGTGTGTGTGTGTATTGCATACATGTTCATGAGCTGCACATCTCCATAGAACCAATGCACCTTTCATTTCCCTTTCCTCTTTCCTTCCTTCTGTCGTTCCGCTCTCCTCCCACTTCTCTTCACATAAGCACTAGTGTGCCTACTACTACTACAGCAGCCGCAGCGTCTTTTCTTCCTCCCGCCTCCCATTTTTTTTTTTTCCCTCTTCTGCCAGCCTTCTGCCTGGCAGCTTTTTTCTTCTTCTTTGCTTGATTGCTTTCTGCCTCATCTGGCGGACAATGTCAACCATGAGTGCCTCCTACATTCAGCGCCTTCAGCGCCTCTATATGCATTTTCGAAAGAATGCTAGAACTCTTCTCGGGGGATGCTGTGCGCTAATAGAACTCATCGATGAGGATGATTTGACGAACTGGTATGTGTTGCTGCGCTATGAGGATGAGAACAAGGCAGAGTTTTTTGTATCGCTACGTATTTACTTTCTTGAAGAGTTGCAACGCATGCCTCTTGTTTTTGTGATTGCACCCCGACTTATTGCGGCGTTCATTCATCATGGGGCAATCTGCTCGCTGGAGCTCATGTCACAATATTGGTCGGTGGATGCAGAAGGGCTTAGTCTGCTTTTCCGCTCCCTGCACGCAACCCTTAATCCGTTCAGTCACGACACCAAGGTCACAGTGGACGAAATTGGCGAGAGTCGCAGTAGAAATGATGGGTCAGACCCTCTTCTAATGGGCCGAGGGCTAGATGGTTCGTCGCCAGAGGCAGTCACTGTTTCGGCGTACACGCGGGAGGAACACGAATTGGGCATACAACATATTAGGCAATCGCATCCACATCTCTTCCGCAGTTATGCCATAGACAAACAACGCCTGCAGCCTCAAAAACAGCAGCAAAGGAGCGATGAGGAACTGTTGGCGACAGGGGCAGCGACGACGACGACGACGACGACGGAGGCTGTGGCGGCGGCGGCGGGGGCGTTTGTGAATGGTGTAGCTGCGCCTTTTTTTTCCACCACCACCACCACATCCTCCTCCTCCTCTTCCTCGCCAACGGCGTGCGAGAACAGTGATGAAGGAGGGAAGGCGTCTGTGAAACGAGTTGTGGTGCGCTCCCACGACGAACTTCGGCGCCTCTTCCTTGGGGGTGCAGTGACGACGGAGGTGGAGTTGGATCTGCGGCGCACCACGTCACCTTCGTCATTGTCGTCTAATGACCTTGTTATGGATGATGATGCTGTGGTGACTTGCACTCTTCCCCAGGCCCGACATCTCACACCACCGTACACGATGACGCTACGGCCCCTTCAAGTGGTAGAGGATGGCACAAGGAGTCCAGCACCGAAGGCTAACGAAGCGGCATCGGGACAAATCCAGGAGGAGGGGCTGGCGCTGCCGACGTGCGACACCAAAGATTCTGTCGGAGACACGCTTCCCGTCGTAGAGACGCCAAATAGTTCTCCCTCCTTTCAGCAACGGGATACACCTGGTGCTGCTGTGCTGTGTTCCCCATCTTTGCCAGCCTTCTTCCCCAGTAACCGCAAAAGAAACGGCAGCGACAATGATGGTGATGGCGACGGTGATCGCCCTCTTGATCTACTTCAACAGTCAGATCCGCAGGAGGAAAGGCAACAAGAAACAGAGAATGGTGGGAGGGGCATTAGACGTGCTGCTACCGCTCTCATATTGACGGGTGACCCGGTGTTTGACAGGGCTAGCGAAGATCTTCTTCCAAATACGCGAATGAGCCGGAAACCCAATGCATCCTGCGTAATCCCAGCAGGTTGCACGTTGCGGCTCCACCATCTCACTGTGTACGCGGCCCTCACTGTGCTGGGCACCCTTGAGATGCATGATTGCTCCTTCGTAGGTCACTTTACCACAGAGGGTAAAGGCCGTGTGCGGCTCTCTCGCTCTGATGTGTACATTGATGTCCCGGAGGCACGCCGCGATGGAATTCTCATCCTTGATGCCTCTACTGTGGAAATATTTGACGGTGCAACAGTGCAGCGAAAGGAGCACACCATCCCTGAAGAGGTGGAATCATTCCCCCTCGGTGCCACTGCCCCGTTCCTTCTGCAGGCATTTATTCTTGTATCCAACAGCGGCTCCCTTCGTATGCGTGGCGGCTGCCATATTGTTCCCTACGGCACGGAAAAGACAATTTTTGCCGAGCAAGACGCCTCGGTGGACATTCTCGATTGTGACGTTGTGTCAGGATTTAGCAGTGCTGTAAGCATACTTGGCTGCCGAGGTTCCCTGACGAATACGCGCTTATACGGCGCCAACCACCTGGAGCCACAGGTCTCTGACACCATTCGCTCTACCGGTCTCAACGTTGAGCTTGGGGGTGTTGTCACGGCCCGCCATTGCCTTGCGAGACACCTCTACTTTGGTTTCTCCGTCATTGCTCACTCAGTGGCTCATTTCTATGGGTGTCACGCTGATCACGTGGTAAACGGTTACACAATTGATGCCTCATCCGTAACCATTGAAAACAGTTCTGCAGAAACCAACCATGTTGGTGTTTTTGTCTTGAACAAGGCGAAGTGCAACATACGAAATGACACAGACTATATTCTGTCATTTGAGAAACGATGCCGCCAAATTCTACTCTCTCGGAGGCGTTCAGAAAGACAGCGAGTGCAGATTTGGTGTGATGACTCCCTATATGGTATGCATGGTGGTAAAAAAAGCGGCAGCGGAAAGGAAAGTGTAAGGGAGTACTCCTCCTCCTCCTCATACGGTCGCACTGAACCGACCACTACTAAAGAAGGGACCGACGCATCTACATCAAATGCAGGGAAAACCACATGTGACGATGAGAAGGTAGTGGGCGTCTTCGGCCCCCTTGCGGCCATGTTCATCGGCAAATTGGGGGAACCTACCACGCTCCCCTGTGCGGAAGCGACAGTGCCTCTCTCTTTCAGAGGGGGGCTCTTCAATTTGGAAATTCGCGATGCCTTCATGCTGGCCAAGGGCATGGTGCTCGCCGATGCGCAGGATACATCCATCTACGTTTATGATCAAGGGTCACTGACCCTTGTCGATAGTATCGCGTGGACGACACTGGCCTCGTTGCAGCAGCCGTGTGGGATCAAGGTCGTAAACAGCCGGGCACATGTGCAGCGCTGTCTGCTCATGGACTATGTATTCGGGTTTGCAGCCATTCAGGGGTCCAATGTTCGCTTTGAGGAATGTATACCTCTCGGCGGGACGAATGGATTTACTATTGACAGTGCTCACTGCACATTGTACCACTGTGGTGCTGACACAGAACATGTCGGTATATTTGCTCTCAACCACTCTACACTTCGGATGGACAATACAAACGCCCCTGGATATATCCTTGGAGGGCTGCCTTGTGTTCTGTGCGGTCGTGTAAATGGGCTGGAAAGCCGCTCGAGTGATACCATTTGCACCGGGGTATTGGTGCAGCGTGGTCTTGACAGCGGATTCACATGCTACAATGGAGGGTGTCTCGTGCTAGAGAGGTGTGTCGTGGACATGAGCGCTACCGCCAGTGCAACTAGCGCTTCAACTGCTACTGCTGCTGCTGCTGCTGCTGCCGCCGCCGATTGGGTCCCCTTCTGGGGGGCATCACGTCACCTTACGTCTCAAATGATGTTGGGGTGGTCAAACTCCTCCTCCTCAGCTTACGGAGTTGTTGCTTCTGATGCTGGTGGTAATGCCAGGATGGACAGGGTCGGGTCAGAAGGAGGAGGAGGAAGAAGTGGTGGTGGTGGTGCTGCTGCTGCCGCAATTACTGCCACGATCTTCTCTGGGGATGTACACGCTCAATCCCAGTCGTATATTCTGCAGAAGAACTCCGGTGTGAAGGCGTGGTCGGGAAGTCGCTGTGTTGTGATTGGCTGCGAAGTGCGGCACGTGACTTTTGGGTACGCCGCAATTGGTCCAGGTACAGAGCTAGAGGTATCTCATTCCACAGCAAAACACATTGTAAATGGTTTTACGGTGGATAGCGCTAAATGTCGGTTGTCGCGCTGCAGTACCAACAGCAATCACGTTGGTGTGTTTGTGCTTGCTCATGGCACGTGCACTGTGCGTCGTGGTAGTTACACAGCTCGCATGTATGGTATTGAGACCCGGAACGGTATTGTGCATGTGGAAGGTCACGTGAAGCTGAGTGGCTTTTCTCGCATTGGTCTTTATGTGTATGATGGCGCGAGGCTTGACACGACGGTAGACAGCAAGTTGGATATTAGGGTTCGCAAAGATCCAACAGAGCAGCCGTTGACACTCACAGGCGACTCGGCCACCCCCTTGGCTCTTTTCCCTTCGTGCTTTGCCATGAACAGGGGAACTGCAGTTATTCACAATGCAATCTTTGGTGGCGGGGCGCAGTGTGCAGTGAGTTGCGGCGATGGTGCGAACGCCTACCTCCACCAATGTACTGCTGAGTACTGCAATGTGGCCTTTAACGCGCTGACAGGGTCTCAATTGTACCTTTCGGATTGTTGTGCCCAACACGTTCGACAGCACGCGCTGATCGTACATCATGGGGGTGTCTCGCGAGTGACTTCCCAGACTTCTGTTTTGCACGGGGGCGGCAGCTTCCTGCAGGGAAAACTGCAGATTGATGGGAATTGCTTTCTCGATAATGTTGTTCTCTCTCCTATGCCGGTCTGTGAGAGGGAGGCGCATATCGCATTCCCACATCATCTTGAAACTATTTCGCGAATGTCGACATCATCATCACCGCTGATTGAGTATTCGCCAATGCATGGTGGCCTCATTTGCATTACAAGTTGCGGAGCTCTCTCGATGAACATGTGCCTTGTTCTTCTTGAGGATGAGCATTGTGTGGTGTCTCAGGATGGGAAAGTAGAGAAGGATAATGTGGAGGGAAACGAAGAAAAGGCACAAAAACAACAACGACGTGAGGAAAGAGGGTGTGGAAGGCAAAGTGGTGGAGGAGGTGTTCTCTGCGACGAGACGCTAAAACGAGCTGTGATCACCGCAGAGGGACGCAAGGCAATCGTGCAGTTGTGCGATGTCGTGTTCCAGCAACTGGGGAGGGAAGCAAACGGTGAAGGCAAAAACAGAAACACGTCGGTGAGCTCCTCCGGCAGCGCATTGCAGAGCAGAAACAGCTCATGTGGCACGAATGGCTGTGGTAGCAAAACAACGTGGCTTGTTCTCACTTTGCGGCAGGGAGCCAGAGGTGAGATACGTGGTGTTGCTGACGCCACGCACTCTAGTACTGGTGGTGTCTCGTTGATTCATGGGGTGATGGAGGCGTCAATTGATCACCACGGCGGGAATCCACTGACGATGCGCCGACTCCCAAGCATGACGTGCGTGGAGAATGGTGGAACTTTTGCTGCGGCAGGGGAAAAGGCGGGTGGGGTCGGTTGCGGTGCTCCGCCTTATGGAAGTGCGAAGGGGTGGACTAGACGCTCTTTCGGTGACGCCATGGTGCCTCTGCGCGTGCATGTGGCGCGCGCATCCTCCTTGAAAGTGGATAATGTGCACCTTCGGCAGCTTGTGGCCTCTGATGGTTCTAATGTCTCTGCCTCACATTGTTTCTTCGCCGGTGCAGAGGCAGTCCTCCTCACTGGGGGCAGCACGTTTCGGGCGGTGGAAAGCGTCTTTGTAGGTGCAGTACGTGGGCCGGCAGTGCTTGCGGAGCATTCAACGATGTCACTCATCAAGTGCCGCGGCTACTATTCGCACAAGGAAGCCCTTTTCTTTAGGTACACCACCGTTACTCTGGAGGAGTGTGTCTTGTCTGCAATTTTCTCATCTGCTGCTAACGACGGAAGCGAATCCTCCTTAGCAGGCCTTTCTTGCCTGTGGCCCTCAGGAAACGTGAATGGCGATGCTGCAAGAGGAAGTGCTGAGAGGTGTTGTTGTGGTGATGATAGGAGCTCTGTGGCCGAAGAAGCTGGAAAGGAGGTCGCTATGATACCGCGAACAGCTGCACCAATGACTTCACCGCCGGTGATTGGCGCTGTTGAGAGCCGCTCCTTGAAATCAGTAGGCCTTTCACACTTATCTTGTGTGTATGGAGACGAGACGCAGCCGGAGTCTCTCGGACGATGTGTGCGCGGCGGATGGCAACAGAGTGATAGCGAGGCCGACAAACCCGAAGCATTTCTTGGGTTGGGCAGAAGCGGGTTTATCGACAGAAGCCTGGGGTGGAAAAAAGAGGTGGAGGTGGGTGCAAACATGGAAGTGGGCCGATGTGCTGAAGAGACCACTACCCCAACGCTCTATTTGTGCAACAGGAACTGTTGCTGTGTGCGTCTGGAGCACTCCCGTATGTATTATTGTAGAGTCTCTCGCATGGAAGGTGGCATTGCTGCCGATGCTGCAAGTCGGATAGAGCTCTGTCGCTCGTGGTGGTTTCGAGATTCCATGCGTGCGATACGGGAAATCGGTGTACGAGTCGCTTTGGCATTGTTTGGCATGCCACAAGAACAAACAAAACAATGAGTAGTGGTGGGGAGTAACGTTGGGTCTGCTGAGGCAATGCATTACACACATTACAAATATACATATATGACTGAGTGCGAGTGGCACACGAGGGTAGTAACAAAAATGCTGCTGCATTGTGAAGGAAACGTGTTTTTTTTTCTTTTTCTTTTTAATAAAGGCAATGAACTGCACCCCCTCCCCACACATCACGGAGGACGAGGACGAGATTCTTAAAGGGAAAAAAAAAAAGGGAAGGGCGGAAAGTATGCCTCTACTTTTTGGCCTCATCCCGCCGCATTGCTTGACAAACGAAGGTGGTGCATATGCATGCACATTCAGTGTGAAGGAAGGAAAATAGGAGGGGGAAATGATGCTCGCGCATTTTCACAGACGAAGAGGAAGAGGAGATGTGCAGTTTATCCCTGTCCCTGTGTGCGTGTGTTTTGTGTGTCTTTGTCTTTCTGTATTGCATTGGGGGTTGTCGTTGTGTGCATGGGCTATGTCTGCAGAGGAAAAATTTCTCATGGGATTTTTTTTTTCTTCCCTTCTTTAGTGCCATCAGTACTGCAGGTTACACTCAAGGGCGATGCAGCCACACCTTCTGGGAATGCGCAGCTACTATGGGGTAGACCAAAATGAGAGTTGCAGCGGCTGCGAGGTTTCAATGGCTGGGTGGACCGAGAAGCACGGTAACCCTAGAGAAGTGGTGAAGACGACAAGGGTGGCGGTGCGAGTCTGCACGTGGCTTGTTTCCTCCGCAGCAATTCTGTTTGCGCTCTCTATGCTATGTTTTCTACGGGCAGTGATGCGCCCGCGAGATCTCCCATGCCCCATCCTCGATTCGCACGTCAGTGCAGATGCCTATCAGGCCGTGTACACGGAGGTATTTTCGACGCACGCAGACTTAGATGCAGGTGTGCCAGTGGGAGTGGAAAACGAGGATGGGAAAGGGAGCCATCGCACCACAAAGCCCTACGCATTGCATCAACTTGTGTGCCGGCCGGCGCAAACTCCCACGGGGGGCGTGGGTGCAGATAATCTTGTTTTCTTCGTTCCTGGGAATGCCGGTTCGTACAAACAAGTGTCCAGGTTGGGCTGCACTGTGTTACACGTATGTAGCAACGTGGATGGGGTGTACTCCTTCGACTTTGCGGAGCAGGCGAACATTCACCGTGGTATGCTTCTTCGACAACACGCTGCCTTCATTGTGCAGGCGGTGAAATCGGTGCGAAGAAGTCGAGAAAACATGCAGCAGGGAAAGGGGCGACACGGTGGTGGCCCCATCGTGTGGCTCATTGGCCACTCCATGGGTGGTGTGGTTGCGCGTCTCGCTGCCGTAATGATGATGTCGTCGGGAACGTCAACCTTGGTGGATCACCTCATCACGCTCAACACACCGCACCGCCAACCCCCCATCTTCTTGGACACTCCGATGTTGGACGTCTACACGAGTTTCTGGCGGCGGCCAGCGAATGGCAGCCAGTCGGCGGCACACCAACAATGTGAACCGTCTCACATTGTGTCTATCACCTCAGGGGCATTGGATCTTCAGGTGGAGCCGGAGCTGACGCGCCCCGGCCGGACGATGTACGATACGGCGGTGTGCCGCATAATTCGAACGGAGGACCCCGGTGTATGTGGGAAGATGATGTCGCACAATGACATTGTGTATGACCATTGTGTTGCCAATTTTATCAGCCTCCTCATTGCAAACGGCTCCACCAGAAATCCGCAGTTGCGAGGGGAAAAAGAAGAACAACAGCAGCAAAAACGAGAATGTCAACCGAGTGGTGGGGGAGGAGACAACGCGGTGTCACCACACACCAACAGTGTGACCACCTTCTTCTCGCTTTGGGCATGGCTGAGCGTGACAAGTCACGCGTTTCCTTTCGCTCTGGCGTCGCTTTATATGGCGCTTGTGGTCGCTGCCATTCGTCCATTCTTCTTCCATCTCCATGGAGTTGGTAGTTGGAAACTCATTCTTCACATTCGCCACCATTTCCGCTTACCACAACTCTGCCCTTGTCACTGGTGTTGCTCCTCCTCCTCCTCTTATTTCGCAGTTCAGTGGGTGGCGCTGCTGAAGGCCCCTGTCTTGGGTGTAGTGCTTATCACTATCTTTGTTTGCCTTTCCAGCAGACTGCTGCTTCAATTACGCTGCTGCGTTTTTCCTGAAGATGATTGGTGCAATCTTCCCTGGGTTTCCGACAGTCTCGTGTGGAATCCAGGATTGGGATGGAGTGTGTTGCCATTCTCTCTTGTTGGGGTCCTTGGTCCAGTCCTGGTCGGCTCTTGGTTGGGCGTTGCGGCCTATCATTTGTTGCGTCTCCTGCTGCATACAAGTGCACGTGGATGGGTGATGCTGTCGCGGTTGCACGGGGTACTTTGTTTCTCAAGTCGCCGGCAGATCCTGAAGCGTGGGCACAAGATCCCAGCTGTGGTGTATGCTGCCGCCGTTGTTTTCTTCGGATGGCTACTATCTTTTGGGTTATGTAGCCGTGCGATGGTGTGGTTTACACTCTCGCTGCTTCTTCTGCCTCTGCGTGCGCTACAGCAGAACGATATGCTCACAGTCTATCCCCCCGTGGCTGCAGACTGCCATGCACAGGTCGTCGTCTACTCCCTGCTCCACGCGCTGCATCTTCATCCGTTCTTTGTCCTTCAAAATAAATGGAATTCCAATACGGAGGATGATATCACATTGATAGATGGCTATAGCCGTACGGTGGAAGTGCTGCTGCATGTGCTGCTCCTCAACCAGCTTCTCTTGCCACTCTGTCATTCCATCAAAGGGAAGCTGCCCTTGAAGGGGTCTGAAAGCCCTCTTGAGTGCATTTCCTGCAGTGCGTCATCGATGCTACTTGCTGGAGCTGGCGCTGGTGCATGCCTCCCTCTGGCGTTTTCCCTTATGGCGATGTGTAGTGTGCCAGTGGAGTCGTTTCGCGTCGTGTGGGTACTTTTGTGTGCCTTTCCAGTCGTGCTGCTCGGCTGTGTGATCAGTGCACGCGGTAGAAGCATTTCTGGTGGTGGCAGCAGCAGCAGCAGCAGTAGTAGTGTTTACTGCCACCACGGGTCCTGCGTTCTGAAACATACAACAGACGTGTGTGACACGTGTTTGAATTTTGAAGAGCGGTAACAAAATAACAGACATGTGAAAAAAAAAAAAAAGAGATGACGCACAACCAAAGACGCACACAAGCACACACACACACACATATATATATATATATATATATACATACTTACTTACTTGTATATATGTATTTCTTGAGATGCGTTCTCTTTCTTTATTTCTCGCTCTCTCACACACACGCACTCTTTTCTTTTTCTTTTTCTTGCGTGGGGGGCGAGCGAGTGAGTGGGGGATTGCTGCTCTTCGGCTGATTGCACTTGCGGCTATATATATATATATATATATATATATGCGTTACAGTCTTCTCTTGCAGTTTTTAGTTGTTGATTTTTTCTTGTAATTTCCCAGCTAGCTATCAAGCAAGGTTTATCTAGGTGACGGGTTTTGGCGAAGGGCAGAAATAGCAACTACAACAGCAGCAGTTGTAGTAGCAGTGGTGTGGTGTGGAAGGGAAGGGGAAAGGAACGTTGTGTGAAAACAAAACAAAACAAAACAAAAAAGAAACTAGAAAGAAAAAAAAAAAGGAAAAACTTCGGTTTCTCTGTTTAATTGGGGAAGCATTTTACTTGCATGTCATCTCAGTACCGCGAGCTCATCACGGTCTTTGGTGACTTTCTTGACGACAATGACTTCCATGCACACATCTCCATGAGCAACGTGGAAGGGGTGAAAGCCATCTTCACTGCAAAGACGATTCCAGTTGAGCCGGACACGGGCGCCACTACGGAGGTGGTTGCCATTCTGGATGCCCGCAGGCGTGATGCGCTGCGCCGCGCATGCAATGCGATACTCCAAACGCAGCACAAGTCGAACTACGCCAACATTACCACCATAAAGGCGGAAGAAGAAGAACGACTCGCGTGGAAGTTTATCATCGGAGCCCTTGCAATGGGAAGGCCCGAGATTCGCGCCGCGATTGATGCGGAGCTGCTTCGCATTGCGGTGGATTATCACTACGCCACTGCGCGGCCGGAATTGTGCGATATGTTTGTGCACCTAAGCGCCAGTGAGATGTTTTTCATAGATGGCGACTCTCTCTTCATGGCTGCATTGTCGCCGTCGTGCGTAGACTGGGACCTCATTCAGCCGCTGCACGTCATATACAACGCACAGAAGCTCCTGCGTGACATGCAGCGCCGTGGTGCTCAATTTCAGCTTATATTCTTTGACTCCATGTTGTGGATGTGGGAGGCGGCGCCTGCAAAGATGTTGCTTCGCGAAAATATGCGGCTCGCCTTGTTGGGCGTATGTGAAAGCAACAGGGATGTCGGATTTTCCGTTTTCAGCTTCCCAAGCTACCACTCTGAAGAATTCAAGGCGCACATGCAGCACTGGGAGCCGGAGTTTCTTATGGTGTCCGATGGCGAACAACTTGGCTCCCCCACCCCGCTTCAGGAATTGTTTCTGAACCCAAGTGCTGACCATGACCTCGTTAACAACGACAACGGCAGCAGCGGCGGATTGGGAGAAACGAGCCCGCGGAAAATGAGGCATTCGTACCGAAGTCTTGTCGAGGATGAAACGCTGGGCAACAAGGCGGCTATGTATTATCGGTGTATGCACCTTTGGGCAGCCACGCAGAGGCTCAAAGTGGCCTACTCTTCGCGTATCATCTATAAGGAAAACGCCATGATCGTCTTCACAGTTCGCGTTGACGGTTCAAGGTTTGAGCGTGCAGCAGCGATCGAATCCGAGGTGCGTGCGCTGGCGCAGTCGATGGAGCATGACGTGACACTGCCAACCATCCCGTCCGCGTCATTGGATCTGCTTGAGGAGGAAGTGTCGTACCGAGAGAAGATTGTGTATGCGGCGGTGCATGCCTACCTGAAAGCGGCGGAACGGGGAGAGCGGGAACGGCAGCTTTGCGCGGCGTTGGTGATCACAGCGTACGTGACGGGGCTGCTGAACAGCGAGGTGCGGGCGCAACGTGTGATGCCCCACGTCGTGTTGGCAGATTTTCTGTCCGAGGTGACGCCGTATCTGCTTGCAGTTCTGCGCCATGCCGGCTGCAGCAAGGGCCGTGGGCAGGAGTTTGACATCATCGACGGCCATCTCTTTTACGCCATTACACAACAACTGCGCACGACAGCTCCACGCGACCTGCTGGATGCCGATGGCACCGAGGACGTCACGCACACCTGGCGAGCAATTACCGATGAGGAGGAGGAGGAGGATGCTGTCTCCATCACTGACGCCCCGCTTGCGAGTCTACCGCCTATTGCTCCGCCAAACAAGGTGGAACTGCAGCCATACCCGCTCCTCACACACGAGTTGGTCGAGCGGCTTGCCCATTCGTTTGGCGTCGAGGTATACCGCGCGGAGCAGCCGTACCCAAGCGGCTTTGGTGCTGCCAACAAACTCGGCGGCTGGGACATTACAACGACGTTTGACAAGCTCAACGACGTGGTTGATGCAGACAAAGATGCCATCGCAAAGAGTCTCATGACGGAAAAGGAGGTAAGGCACGCTCAGGAGCTCAATACAAAGTTTGTACGCAACGCATTTCTGCAAGCACAGTCAATGGGTATCAGCGGGTTTGCAGCACATGAATTGGCTATTGTCTGCTCTGACAACGACTCAGATAACGAGAACACTGGAACTGGCAATAATAATAATAACACTAACAGCAGCAGCGGCAATAACGCCAACAGCAACGCTAGTGCATCGGCAGGGGTGACGACAACAACAGCAACAGCAGCCGCAGCGACAACAGCAACAACAACAGCGGCAGCGGCGAAGAAGAAGGCAAGTAAAGAGCACGCTGGGCAACGCAACAAAAAGGTGCGCAGCAGGGAAGATGAAATTCGCGAACGCGGCAACGTGAACGCCGCCTCTACTACAGTGCGAAGCTGGTGCAAGCAGATGGATCAGCATCTGCGCAATTTGGACTTTTCCCATGGCCGCACCACCAATAAGGACCGCGATGAGGCCATTACTACGTTGCAAGCTGCCATCTCTCGTCTCTCGCAGGCAAACTTTGGCAAGTGCTTTGATCCAGGTTTCCCGTTTGTCGAAAACACCAGCGGAATACCGCTGAAGCTCGCCATGTGGCGTTTGCTCGTCTCTGCTAGCGGGCTGCGCGAGGTGGAGTTTGCACTGGCACTCGATGACCCCGTGTTGAAGGATCGTAAACTCGGTGGTGCCAAGAAAAAGGACGTGAAAGCGGAGTCCAACATCCTGCATGGCTTCAACGTCATTGACCGCTTCGTCGCGCAGGAAATCGACAAAGCAGGGAATTGGGGACAACTCGATCCTCTACACAAGGCAGTACCAGACATGTCAACTCTAGAAGCTGTCTCGTATCTGCGCTGGGTTTACCTTTCCTACGTGGAGCTGCACATCCAGATGAAGCTCAGGTGTCGTGTGGTGAAACTTCTCCTTGACAACTGGCGTTTTGAGCGTGAGCGTGCCCGACTCGCTCAGGAATCGCCGAATATTTCTCTAGCCATCCCATTATTTCTGTCTTGTCATCATTCGGTGTTATCGGTTATACGCGATGAGGGCGTGCAGGTATCATCAGAGGACCTTGACACGGTGCGCTCCGCCCTTGCACACTTTGATTTCCCAGGGGACTACTATGCCAAGGTGGACCAAGCTATCGCACGCTGGCAGAATAAGGCCCCAGGAACTCTTCTACCAAGTATGCTACCACAAACCAAGCAACTCTTTGAGACACCAGAAATGCTGCAATTATTCCGCATGGGTCACCTGCTTGAGCGCCCCTTCGTTCGGAAGCGTGACTACCGTGTCGCGTTTAACCCCGACGACTGGCAGCGTGAATTGCTCGATATTGTTGACAATCGTGGCAGCGCAGTGGTATGTGCCCCTACTTCTGCAGGTAAGACTTTTATTTCATACTACTGCATGTACAACACCCTGCGCCGTTCAAACAAGAAGGTTGTGGTATACCTTGCCCCTGTGCGTGCGTTAATTAACCAAGCCGTTGCTGATGTTTGTGCCCGCTACGGGTCCAAAAAGTATAAGAACCCTGGTCGATACATCTACGGTGTCCTTGGCGGTGCCGATTATCACCAGTTTCACGATTGCTGCCAGGTGTTGCTCACAGTGCCTGAGACGTTTGAAACGATGCTTATGTCACCCAAGTATGCAGATTGGGTAAATCTCATCGATTACGTCATTCTTGACGAAATTCATACCATGGAGAGCAATGGCAATGGAGACGTGTGGGAGCGCATCTTGGCCCTTCTTCCATGCCCTTTTGTTGCATTGTCCGCCACATTAGGTGAGACGCAAGAATTGTGTGGCTGGCTGAATCGCGTGCAGGATCGCCTAAAGGATCAGGTGGAGGATGTTTCCGGTAAGCCGCGTGATTTCAATGTGCATGTGTTGCCTTCTGAAGGAAAGAAAATTCAGCGATGGAATGACATCAAAAAGTACATTTACCTTCCTCCCCCAAATGCAGTGGTGTCTTTCAAAAAGTTGACCGCCACGTACAACGACCGCTACGTACGTGACCTTCACCCGCTTTCAATTCTCACGACGGATCAGCTAATGCGTGGATTTCCTCCAGACATCAGCCTTGTTCCGAGCGAGGTGGTCTCGCTTTTTGAGAAGATGCGTGAGACATTTAATGAGATTGTGTGGCCTAAATGGTCGCTGGTGCCGCTCGTGCAGACAATGTTGGCACAACTGACAGAGCTTGAGCCTCATAAATACTTTCAGACTGAGACCTACATCACGCAAGAGCGGGCGCGACAGTATGAGACGGATGTGAAAAATGCCTTTGTGTACTGGATCACCCTCTCCTACGACGACGAGGAGCAGCTGGATGACCTTAGCGATGCAGAGTTAACCGAGTTTGTTTCTGTCATGAAACAACTAACGGAAGGAATTCTCCGTGCCTTTGCACAACAGCTGAATGAGGATGAGGAGGCGCTTGAACGTCATGCAGTGTGTGCAATGAACAAGCAAATGAGGAATAAACAGGCTTCTGAAGACCAACAAGATACTCATGAATTGGACCAATCTGTATGCGTGTCTTCTTTTCCGGGCTCTCGTCAGTACGTTCATGAACACATCTTTAATGTGCTGCGTGAACTCATTGTACGTGGCATGGGTCCAACTATTGTCTTCAGCTTTGAGTCTGAGGACTGCGGCGATCTCGTCAAATACGTCGTGGATCACCTTGAAGAGGCGGAAATGAGCTACCGCCAGACGGAGGAATTCGCTCTGTACAAGGCACGGATGGAGCGTGCCGCGGCTGCACAGGAGGCACGGCGTAAGCAGCGCGAATCTACACTCAAGCAGAAGCGGTTGACGTCTGGAGATGATGGCAATGTGGAGGTTTCTGAGCGTGACATGAGCGACGGTGGTGAAGGGGAAGAAGAGGTGTTTGTTGTTCCTGATGTACTCCCTGAGTTTACCTTCATTGGTGACAAGTGTACAGTGGAACCAAGTGTGGTCAAGTCATTGCTGGATGATTGCGAGAAGGATGGAGAAGATCTCCTGTTTCGTGCTCTTAAACGTGGAATTGGCATGCATCACGCTGGGGTGAAGGGTAAACTTCGCGGTCATGTGGAGCGGCTTTTCCGTGGGAGGCATTGTGGGGTAATTTTCTCCACAGAAACACTGGCTTTGGGCATTCATAGTCCCTGCCGTTCAGTTGTACTGGCTGGTGATCACCTCCTCCTTAACCCTACACAGTTCCGCCAAATGATGGGACGTGCAGGCCGTCGTGGTCTCGACCATTTGGGCCATTTGGTATTCGTGGGCATTACCGTACGTCGCATTAAACGTCTCATGACAAGCAGTATGGCCGTCATTAAAGGAAATGTGCATATGAACCCCATATCGCAACTGCGCCTGCTCCAGTTGTACGACTTTAACACCCTTCGCCATTTGAAAAATGAAGTGGGGTGGAAAAAGCATGTGTTGAGGATGGCAGAACGCTTGTGTGTGAACCCACTCTTCTTCCAGGGCCGTGCCTCCGTCGAGGGAGGCAACATGGAGGCATTTACTGTGAAGTTCCTGCAGATGCTGCTTTTCTTCTTCCAGCAGGAGGGGTTGCATTTCAAGGAACACACTTCTTCCCTTGGTTCATTGTTGGAAGACGTCATGTATGTCTTTCGTGAGGCGCATGTGGGTAACGAGGGCTTCGCTTTCATCCGGATGCTCACCTCCGGTGTCTTCCACAATGCTCAATACCCACCTATACATGAGAAGAACCTGAACAGCACTGTGATGGATGAACCCCTGGCTGAGCTTCTTGCCTATCTCTTCTCCACTCACCAAACATGTGGCGTGCCGCTCGAAATGCATCGCTCCGCTCTCCTTGACCCAGCGGTAAGTATCTTGTGGGAGAGCAAGACAAACACCATGCAGCATCGTGTAGTTCTTTCACCCATCAGCATCTGCTCCCCATCGGTGCGAGCGCTCGACTACACAGACTTTTTTGCATTGTTATCATCCTTTTATAACCACTTGGCACAAGGCTTGGAGCCGCAACAGAGTACTGCCCTCCGTCTGCCTTACATGAGGATGGGTGGTAAAAAGCAGCGCATTTTCGGCTCTGGAAGCGCTAGTCTCCCCCTTATTGGGAAACTTGGTGAGACCTCTGTTCCATTTAGGGCCCGCTCTCCGTTTGTCGCACTCAGTGGATGTGGTGATCGATTCACTTCGGTTGACGATATCTCTTTTACCCTTCGTGATGGTCTTTTTTGCGATCGTCACCTCCTTCCCATTCTCGACATAGTGGATGGGTGGCGGCACGATGGTGCGCAGGTGCTTATCAATGCTTGCCTCTCGGATTTTCTTCGTGCCAAGGCACAGATTGACACAACACGGAGAAACTACCGCTTCACATTGCTTGAGGAGCTTAACGGCCTCTCCCAGTCTCTCTCCTACGCAGTGCTTAACAGAGCGGAGAAAATATTATCTAATCTGGCGGGCTTGGTGCGCCGATCGAACCTACCGCGAGTAGAGGTACTGACAGCCATCATGTCTGACGTGTCTGAGGAGGAAGGCGGTTTCACTGCAGGCGGCCCTCGCATTCTGGAGGTGGCGGAGCGACTCAACTCACTCCAGCCGCAAATTCAGAAGCGCTTCGCAGAGGAGCTGTTTGCCGCCAAAAGGGCCAGATGGGTGAGCGAGCTTGCCGCCCGCCGAAACGAGCATCACCACTAAAAAGACTTGCCACGGCTTCGATCATACATTACATGAATACACGCATACATGTGTGCATGTATTCATGCGTGTATGTATATATATATATATATATATATATATATATATACATGGGGAGTCTTAATGGGGCCAGTGCCTGTACTCGTTTCTGTTTTTCTTTTTAATTTGTCTTTCCCTCTGTTCACCTCCTTTTTTTTGCCCTTTTTTTGCGGAGATGAGGGAGGGGATGACAACAAGACCGCGAGAAGCTGAGTTGCGGAGTGCGGTTTCCCACCCAGGAATGCGTATTCTCCTAGTCACAATGTGGTGGGAAGGCGGCAGGAGGAATGGGACGGTGGGATGAGTAAATCCACGACTGGACACTCTTATTTGTGCGAATGCCCCTGCCTCTCAATAGTGGTGGGGAAACCCGTTTTTACCGAATGGGAAAAAAAAAACTCGATGAATGCCTTTCTCTACTGATTCTCTTTCCCATTTCAGCTGTTGCTTTTTTTTTCTCTCTGTGTTCATTTGTATATATTCTTTGCTGATATCTGCTAGAAGAATGGACAAACAATGCGTTCCTCATCGTGCAGTCTCGCTGCAAGCATCAACAACAACAGCTGCAACATCGGCAGGCGGACGCGGAGCACTCGCAGCCTCCGCTATTGATGGCATACAATAACAATGCGCTCGGATGGCAGCTTTCTTGATGGTGGACAGTTTGCCATCTGCATACCATACTTCTGCGAGGTGCACGATGCCAGCGAGCTGAACGTCTTGGATCTTCGTTCTCTCGCAGCACGACGGAGCAGCTGACCTCCAAAGTGTTTGCCCGGCAACGCTTGGGAATCGGGAGGCTTAAATAACGTTTGTTTTTGTCGCACCGCCCTTGAAAGACTTTCAGGTTGTTTTTTTGTTGTTTTTGTTTTGTTTTGTTTTGTTTTTTTGGAAAGTTCCCCTCTATGGCTCGTGGT
>JASANX010001005.1:0-77807 GCA_030849745.1 Trypanosoma scelopori
CTGCTGCTGTGTAGAAAATGGCATCTCGTGGTTCTGGTTTTCATAATCGTGGATATCGTGGCAGCAGAGGTGGAAGGGGATGGTCACATGGGCCCAACACGTATAACGAAGAAAAACAATTTTCACCCTTCTGCAGTGCTGTTGCTGCTCCTGCTGATGCAGCGTACAACGGTGGTGGTGGCTGCGACGACGGCAAACACCGAAGACGGATGCTGATTTCTTGTGCCCCCCCCCCCTTTTTTTTTTTTTGCATATCTTTTAGAAATAGTTCTCAGTTTGTTTTGGGTGGGTGTTTTTGTTGTTTTTTTCCTTTCTTTTTTTCTTTTTTGGTGGTGGTGTTGGTGGGGAGGAGGAGGAGCATCGTAGTATCATCAAATACTACCGGATAATCACTGGTTTTTTTGTGCGTTAATATCTTCCACACACACACACACACAGACACACACAGACATTATATATATTTAGTGAGAGTGAGTGGGTGTGGGTGGGTGTGATTGAGAAAGAGATGCATTATCCATACGATGCTGCCCAATATAAACAGCAACAGAATCAGCAGATGGCCCCACATTTGACGTCATGGCCACAGTACGCAACTCAGCCCCATGATGGTGTTGCTAGTAGTAGTGGTGCCACTGCTCCTCCCTATGCTCCGCCGGTGCAGGCTGGGGTGGCGAGGGACGGATCGCAAATGTCCGCCCAGTTGTACAACCCCCATGCATCCGCGCCAGTGAATGACACCCCCGATTATGGCAACTACTATCAATCGGCTCCCCATCTACAGCAGCCGTACCAACCGCAACCGCAACCGCAACCGCAACCGCAACCGCAACCGCAACCGCAACCGCAACCGCAGCAGGCCGCATTTGCTCCCCCGCTGTCTCAGGTCTCGGAGCTCTCACATCCCGGTTTTCATCGTGCTGCCCCCGGCGCCGCACATCGCCATGCGCCAAAGCCTGCTCAGCAACCTCACTTGGCGTTGCCACCAGGCACCACCGGTTCCGGCATGAGTTCTAGTCGAGGCGATGGGCTTGCATCGCCCATAGGACGATATGCTCGACAGCCCCCGAGGCGCAGCGTTGATCTGAAAAGCGCACCTAATCCCCGCCGGGACATTCCGCAAATTGCGGCAGATACGGAAATCTACACCTCTTCAGGTCAGTGTCCCCTGAGCGTTACGGGGTTTACCGGCCTTGATGATGGCAATGCAAGTCCAAAGTTTTTTCGACCAACAACGAGCTCCGTCCCAGGGGAGGATCGTCTTGTGAAAGAAAGCCACGTGCCCTTTGGTGCTCTGCTAGCTCCGCTGTGCCGCCCACTGTACACGCGGGAGGAGGTGCCCATTGTGGAAGGCCGGCCGCCAGTGCGCTGTCATCGCTGTCGTGCTTACATCTCGTGTCATGCACAATTCACCAACATGGGTCGTTTCTGGGTGTGCCCCTTCTGCAGCATGTCAAACGCGGTAGAGGATGCATATTTCTGCAATTTGGATGGGCGCAATCTCCGTCTGGATCGTGCGGAGAAGCCAGAGCTCAGCCGTGGGAGTGTTGAGTACGACGTTGGTGCATACCCCGACTACGCTCTTCGTGACGAGAAGGAGACACCCATTGCTCTGCGACCGCTGCACTACTTGTTCCTGTTGGATGTTTCCCAGAGGGCGATCACGACGTTTCTTCCAGACTATGTAGATGCGCTACTAAGGTCCCTGCACGAGATGGCACAGCATTACCCCCAGTGCCGTGTGGCATTCATTACATATGCATCGACGCTGCATTTTTATAATGTCCGCAATCCCCGTATGCCACAACTTATCGTCGCCGATGTGGACAACCCATTCGTTCCTCTCCCTTTCACCAGCCTCTGCTGGTTGACTCTTGGCACGGACCTAGAGCTCGTGGATGCATTTCTAATGAGTGTACCGGAGTATGCTGAGGACCTTCACGAAACCGATAGTGCAATGGGTGCGGCGGTGCAGGTGGCCATGTTAGTGCTTGCGGGTCAACATGGGGGCCACGTTATTCTCAGTGGTCATAAGGCGCCACAGTGTGGTGTGGGGACTATAAAGCTGCGCGAACAGCACGCACTGTATGGTACCGATAAGGAGACGGAGCTGCTCCGACCTTCAGATGGATTCTGGAAGACGATATCAGTTGATTGTGCCAAGCAGCAGATTTCCTTTGACCTCCACATGTTTGCAGACCAGTATTGCGAGTTGGTAACTCTCTCTCAACTATGTCATCTCTCCAATGGCCGTGTGCATCTTTTTGCTAATTACGACCGCGAGACGGATGCAACAAAGGTACAAGCCGCTCTCGACCAGGCTTTACTGGAGGAGGCCGGTTATGCGGGTATTTTGCGTGTCCGGTGCAGCGCTGGGTTGCGTGTGCAAGGCTACCACGGCCACTTTCTCTCACAGAATGCGCATGACATGGATCTCGCTCACGTGCAGGGTTCTTCCACATTCTTTGTTGAATTCGCGCATGAAGGGAAATTGGAAAAGACGTCTCAGGCCTATTTCCAGGTGGCGCTTCTGTACACTACACGCGCAGGTCAGCGGCGTGTGCGTGTGCATTCTGTTCGCATGCCGGTAACTACCTCTCTTACGAGCGTCTTTGAGGCTGACCTGGAGGCCACGCTTATGGGATACATTCACGAGGCAGTTGGGAACGCCGTGAACAAGGGCCTCAAGTACGCACGTAACACGGCAAAGGATCACGTGTTAAAAATGCTCATCGCCTACCGCCGCGTTTGCGCATCCAACACCACGACTTCTCTTTTAATGCCTTCTCGCCTGCGGCTTATTCCTCTTTACGTGATTTCTCTTCTTAAGGCGGACGCGCTGGTGGAGGGGACCGCCATCCGCATTGATGATCGTGTGCAGAAATTATTTCACCTCTTGACAATTCCAATGCACCAGTGCCTGACGTACTTGTACCCCACTCTCTATGCAGTGCACCAGCTGCCGCTTGACCCCTCCGTTGGCGTGTTGGATGCAGAGACAGGCCGCTGCTCCATGCCGGGGTGGCGGCAGCTTTTCTACGACAGCATATTGAGCGATGGTGTTTATATTCTGTGCGACGAACAGGCGCGACTTGTGTACTTGTGGGTTGGATCCCTCGTCGTGCCGGAGGTTGCGCAGGAACTCTTCGGCACGGAAAACGCCTCGGAAGTTGGGCGCACCGTTTTCTTTGACAACTTTGGCGAGCGACTGCGCAATGTGTTGTGCGCCTGCCTCATGCGCGACGATGGGATGCGACGTCTTATTATACTGCATGAGAAGGACCGCGCAGAAGAAGCCTTTTTCCGGCAGCTGAAGGAAGAAAACGACGGTGTGTCGATGGGGTACGATGAGTTTCTTGTGCATCTCCACCGGGAGGTGAACAAGGCTGTGAAGTAGAATAGACGCGTCTCCATTCATTCATTTATTCATTTGCGCACATGCATGCAATGTATGCATCTCGCGGAGGAGGAGGAGAAGAAGAGAGAGAGAGTGTGTGTGTGTGTGCGGTGGAGTGAGAGCCACAAACCCGGCGAGATGAAGGGGCGGTAGGGAGGGAAATAAGCAGACCGAAAGGCCGAAGACCAACAAACAAGCAGCAAGCGAGAGCAGCAGCAGTGCAAGAAGGCGAAGAGAAGGAAGGGATCAACTGATGAGAGGAGAGGAGAGGGAAGTGGTAGATAAGGGTAAGACACACACACACACACACACACACACACATACACATACACATACACGGCAAGAGGGCTTTGCTCCGTTAAGTGGAGGCCAATAATGAAACGTGAACCTTCTGCACATGGCAGCGTCTACACGTGACCGTTACTAGTATCACACACGCTTGTGCTGTTGCTCTGGCTTTGGTGTGTGGCTTTTCTCCTTCTGTTCCTCCGTGCGTGTTTGTGTGTGTGTGTGTGTGTGTGTTGATGCAGATGGAACTTTCTTATGTTTGTTGCTCTTCCTTTTTTTTTGTGTTTCTTTTTTTCTTCCTTTTTCTTTCGTTGCATTTCGGTGTTCAGCCGCACCGAGGAAGAAGCGCAATAACCCCCTCCTCTTCCTCCTCTTCTCACCACCACCGAAAAGAACGAAATAATAATAGGGGAATTGCTGCTGGCGGTGGAGCGTCTGTCTGTTTGTTGACATCAAATGCCTCTCGGCCACTGAGAGGTGACAGGCTACAAAGGGGACGATCAGCACAAGTTTCGTGTTTTGTGTTTGTGGGTGTCTTATTGGTCACACACACACACACACACCCACACACCTTCCTTACCTGCTCGTGTTGTGGAGGGAGACACCGGGGTTGCCAGCAGGAGCAGCGTAAAGGGAAACAGGAACAGTTTGGACAAAATAACAAAACAAAACGGGGGGAGGTGCAATGGACACGCGGTTTCACTGCGTTTACCTCCTCACCAGCCTCGACCCGCAGTGCGTGGGGGAATATTACATTGGCTACACCGTTAATCCCATTCGGCGGAACCGTCAGCACAACGGAGAACTCGTTAATGGTGCGTGGCGCACGAGGCGCCGTGGACGACCCTGGCAGCTACTGTGTTGTGTCTCTGGATTCGGTGAGGATCGCATCGCGCTGAAATTTGAGTGGTGCTGGCAATACCCGAGAAAGTCATCCCGGTTAAAGGCACACATGGTGCATCTGCGTGGGGTGCATCGTCTGCCGTATGCGATAGGCGTGCTGCACTTCCTTCTCCGCGCCGATCTTTTTTCGCGACTGCAGCTCACGTTACACATTTTTGAGGCGGAGCGCTTTGAGGAGGTCGTTTCGGAGGTAATGCGGCTCGCTCCCGCGGTGAAACGGTTGGAGGAGACGTCGCTGCTGCGCATTGAGGCGATAACGAAGGAGCAGTTCCAGACGCAGTACCTTGACGAGACGGAAGGCGGGGAGGGTGTGATGGGCGCTGATGGTTGTGTGTATTTTATGGCCGCACCGATTAGCGCCAGTCAACCCGGAGTGGACGCCACTGCCGGGCAGTCCATTCGCTGCTCCAAGTATCTGTGTGAGGAGGATATTCTTAGACAACACGCCAGGGAGAGAACGCTGATGGAGTCTGGCCACTACCCGTGCTCTCTGTGCACTCTTCCACTAAAGGCACCGTATGTTCTGCGGTGTTCCCGCACCCCGTTCTGCGCTCTTCGGGTCCACTTGCCATGCCTTGCGATGTGGTTCACGCACAGTGCGATGGAGCAGCGAAAGCATAAATCCAAGGAAGCGAAAAGGGCGTCTGAGGGTGTGGTTGGTGCGCTTGTTGATCCTGGCCTCTCCGGACGTACCCCTGCGCTTGCACGAGTGAATAACGGGGACGGTAGCATGCTCAGCAACGGCAACAGCAACGGCAACATTGCCGCTGCCAGTGGTACCAGTAATATTCCACAGAGCCCCAAGTTTCCCGTTCCTACGGGTTATGGGAGTCGCTGCTCGTCATCACCGGGAAGGGCATCATCGACAGCCGACATAACCCTCGTGCCGAGCAGGCCGTGTCCATGCCCTCTGTGCAACGAGATGTTGCACTGGGGAGCTCTGGTGCATGACCTGAAACGCCGTGCAACGCTGGAACGGCGCTGGACGCTGCGCCGGCGGCGTGAGAGGATGGAGGCGATGATGTCGGAGCGACTGCAGCACATCAAAAACAGCAGTCTGGCAGAACTTGAGGGACGAAAAAGGGCTACGCGATTGGATAAAAAACGACGACGCGACGTCATGGAAGCGGGGCAGCTCCAATGCTCCTTCAATCATGTTCTCGGCGACTCTGCGAATGACACATCTGTCTCATTGCCTGTCTCGCTTTGGGGGGAGGTGGGGGCAGAGAATGGTTCTCGCTCGGGGTTCCACACCAGAAGGGGAGGGGCGCGTGTGGAGGAGCAGACGAAACACACCAGCATCACCGACTTGTGTGACAGCGTGTTGCAGTTGACAGATTTCAGTGCAGAGGACTGGCTGGATCTCTAAAAAGGGGGTATTCTTCCATTTCTTCATTTATCCGTCCTCATATGCCCCTTCCACCGCATTCCCTCTGCTGAGGAACTCGTCTAGATTTGATTTTGTGTACGCCCCATTACCGCCAACCGACGGTCTTCTCTCTCCTCCCCCCCCCCCCCCTTCCTCTGCTCCCGCACACATGCATTAAATAATGCGGGCTTCATTTTCTTGCACCTTGCGCTCTCTCACGCTCGTTTTTCGTTTGGTATTCTTTCAGCTTCTCTTGGTATTTTCTTGTGCTTCCTTTCGGTGGTGGTGGTGGTGGTGGTGGTGGTAGTACTGTTGTGTATAGTCTTTAAATGCAGAGAATGGAATCCAACGAGGCTCAATATTCCGAGGAGTTGAGGTGCAGGAAAGGCGTCGTTGAGAGCCGTCGTGGTCGGTGGGTGATAAAGCTGGCGATAGCGCTCTTTCTATCCAAAAAGGCAGTTTCCAATGTTGGCGAGTTGTCTTATTTGCATAGTGAGATGTGGCGGCATGAGACGCTGGCCAAAGAATCACGCGCGAGAGGATACACCCATCCAGAGAGCGATACCTTTGTCGCAGAGGCAATTTGGAAGCGGAAGCTCGGGCGCACGTGGTTGAAAAATGGATTTGATGCTTGTATGCAAGAACTTGAGGTCTACCTTGAGATGGAGTTTATAAGGAACTATCGACAAACCGAGCAGCAGAAGAAGAAGAAGAAGGGGGAGAAGGAGGAGGAGCTGGAGACGGAAGGGAATGCTACCAGTGACACCAATAGTTGCGCTGGGGCTGCTAATGACGTTATTGGCTTCGGCGCTGCAGATGGTGCAACAAACAAGTCTCTCATCGATGCACCTGTTGGGGATCGGGGAATCCAGGAGATGGAAAGGCTCTACCAGCGCGCACTTCGATACACCCGCCGTGTGGAGTTCACAGAGGGCGAGTGGGATCAAGGCTGGATTTTCGCGACGGAGCTCCTCGAGCACCTGCGGAGCTGTAACGGTGATAGGCTCTCCGTGCATGGCCCGAATAAAGCTAACAACGGGGGTAAATCATCATGGTTACCCACGACGCCGAAGAAACTGGTCGCGCTGCTGCGCCGCCTCGATTTGTTGGGGCGGCTTCAGTTTCGTTGGGAGGGCGTTGATGCCACGAATGATACGGAAACTAAGGGCGAGGAGGGGAGTGTGTTTTGGGTGCGTGCGGCTTGGGCGCACAGCAACCCAGTTGTGGATGCGCGGGTGCTTTCTAGTCACCCTGTTTTGTCCCTGCAACACACGCTGTCACTCTTCTCTCCCACTGAGGTGTTTTACGACGCAGTGGAGAACGTATCCAATTGGAAACGCGACCAGGCAACACATGGTGGGCGCGTCATTTCGTCATTTAGACCATTCCTTCTGCTTGTCCCGGGGGGAGTGCTGCTGCTGCATGATAACAACATTGAACGCTCTGCATGGTCCACCGCTGCGCTTAGGGCAAGCAAAATAACTTGTAGGTCTGCTTTTATTCGCATCTCGCAGGCATTCTTGCAGCTGCATCTGGACCGCTGCGTGCGTGTGGTGCAGGCTCTCCCTGGAAATCCGACGGAGGCGTTCTCGCCTTCAGTGCCAGGGACTACCACGGCAGCGATGAGGATGAGGATGATGTTGTTGCTGCCGCTGTCTGAGATGGACCCCAGCGTATTGGTTGGTTCGGCATCACCAAAGGCGGACATGTCCTCCATACGCACTGCATGTCTCTACGGAGATGGCGTGTCTTCTGATGCGATTGTTGAGACGGTGCAGCTGATGCCAGAGGTGGAGAATCAAGAGCTGAACACCACCGTTGGCAGCTCTTTTGCCGACGATGATGCTCCTCTTCTTCGCGGTCTGACTCGAGGGTTTCTCCAACTGTTGGAAATGGGGCCTGCAACGGAGGAGAATATGGTGGCGCCAAAATCAAAGACGTTGGATGTGTGTGGAGCAACGCCTTTCAACACTACGGTGGCTTGCTCCATTCTGCGCTTCGTCGCACGCGCGAGTGCATGCGATTCTGGTGGCTTGGGTGTCACTCCCCTCGGCACCATTTGCAAGGACTGGCTAGAAGACGATCTGGTGGCACTCGGGAGAAGGAGAAGGGATGGAATCAACATTCTACCCATTTCTTCCACTGGCAAGTTTGCTGCAGCATCTCTCATCCTACCGTTGATGCAGAGCGACGGAATAAGCATATTCCATGGCCGCACCCTGGCGCTAAGGCGGCTCCGCTCCGATATAAAGGCTGATGTATTCAGTCCAGTGTATGTCTCGGCCGAACGATCCAAGGTGCATCTTACGGTGTACTTTGAGAAGGGTTCAAGCAGTGATGGAGAGTGTAATGAGACTTTCCTCTGCACACCGATGCTGCTTCTGCGCCCACTGCGAGCTGATCGTTCAGACACCGAGTCAAATGATGTTGCCCAAAAGGAATCAGACAACCACCGTGCAGTGTTTGTGTTTTCTCGCGGGAGTGAGGAGAAGGACGACAGTGGGAGGGAAGGAGGGAGGGAGTATGTGTGCGACATGGCCGTAGAAATGAACATGGAGGAGGAGCAACGACTTGTGTCGCAGCGTCACGATGATGACAAGAAGCTGCAGTCGTTTGTGTCGGTTGTCGATGAGTGGGTGCTTGAGGTGGCGCCTTCCATTTCGGAGTTCATTGAGCATGAGTTTGTCTCCACTGTGAGGCAAGACCTCTCTGCGCGACAGTCGTGCTTTGCGTCTCTTCCGGTGGAAAGGCAGAGCGCGTTGATTGAATCTTTGCGGCAACAGTTTCTCGTGGCGGTGACGCCCGTGGAGAATGAGATGCTGGAGTATCTTGGCGATGCCGTCCTGGAGTTTGTGCTTGCGCAGAAGAAGCTCGACGACTGGACACAGGGACCAATTGTCAAGACTGCATCAAACCAGAATATTTCTTGCCACCTCCCTGATCCACTCCTCCGGCACCTGCAGCGGTTTTCTCAGATCAGCAACAATAAACGGAGGGCAGATGTTGTCGAGGCGCTCTTCGGGGCGGTTGCAATGGCGCTGTGGGTTATTCCTCGCAGGACCGGGGATGATGCAGCAGCCGGGCTTCTCCCATTCACCTGCGTGCTGCAGGCGGTACACACGATGATAAGGGTGTTGAGGATCAGCCTGGATTAGCGTTTTGATGTTTGGCCGCTCGCCTGCATCACTTATTCCTGTCATCCGCGCACTCTTTTTCTTTTCTTTTTCTTCTTTTTTGCCCCATCCCCACCCCCTCCCTAGTCGCATGTGTTGGCACACCACATTATGTGGTGCGCCACAGTGCCTTTTGCGATGACGGCCTGTGAATGGAATGATATTTGTCCCACACACACACACACACACACACACACACACACACACACACTACGCACCTCTTTCCTCTTGTGAATGCTCCGGGAACAAAACGTTGGTGCCCCGCGTCATTGCAGCAGATGCCGCCTTGGCTCAAATCTTCCTCTTACGATTCAGCGAAAACTGCTGATCTCCCAGAGAGTGGGGATGCGGTCGTTGTCTGCATCTTTCCATGAGCCCGAAAATCCCTACATGTGGTGGATATATTGACGAGGTCTGACTGAAGGCATATATATATATATATACACAAACTATATGGAGAAAGAGAAAGAAAGAGAGTATGCCGTGGGTGTCGTGCATTTGATCCTCACTTGTCTCTTTTCCTTCTCTTTCCCCTTTTCTGCTGTACTTGACAGGGTAGGAAGGTTGGGGTGATTTACTGCCGCTAATAACCACCGCGACACTGCGCTGTGCTGCAGGTAGCATTTTGCTGAGGAGTGAAGGGAGCAAAGGGGAATCAAGGAGTGGGTGCTTTGTACGCACACAAACAAACCATTCTCTCTAAAAGACATTATTGCGCCTAATGCCATCATCCGTTGGGATGTCGACGATGGCGACAACGGGTTCTGCCGCAGTTGGGGAGCCAAGCAGCTTCAACGTGGACGAGATGATACAGTACGTGCTGCAGGGGAAGCCACTGAGCGAGCCGCAGGTGGCGCAGTTGTGCCAGAAAGCCAAGGAGGTGCTGGAGAAGGAGGGAAATGTGCACACTGTACGCGCTCCGGTCACAGTGTGCGGCGACATCCATGGCCAGTTCCACGACCTGCTGGAGCTGCTGAAGATTGGTGGACTTCCGCCGGACACAAACTACCTCTTCATGGGTGATTATGTTGACCGTGGCTACTACAGTGTCGAGACGGTGACACTACTGCTGCTATTCAAGATACGCTACCCAGAGCGCGTGCAGATCCTTCGCGGCAACCATGAGTCTCGGCAAATCACGCAAGTGTACGGATTCTATGATGAGTGTGTTCGAAAGTACGGCAGTGCGAATGTCTGGAAGATTTTGACGGATCTCTTTGATTACCTCCCACTTGCAGCAGTTGTGGAGAATGAGATATTCTGCCTCCACGGTGGCCTCTCTCCAACGCTTGACAGCCTCGCACACATCCGAAGCCTCGAGCGCGTGCAGGAGGTGCCACACGAGGGCCCCATGTGCGATCTGCTCTGGTCCGACCCGGAGGATCGCGACGGATGGGGCATCAGTCCTCGCGGTGCTGGTTTCACATTTGGTGCCGACATATCGGAGCAGTTCTGCCACAACAATGGCCTAAAGACGATTGCGCGGGCGCATCAGTTGGTGACGGACGGCTACAGTTGGGCACATAATGAACGACTTGTAACAATATTTAGCGCCCCCAACTACTGCTACCGTTGTGGCAACCTCGCTGGCTTGCTTGAGTTGGATGAGCACATGAACAAATGCTTCTTTCAGTTCGACCCCGCCCCACGCCGCGGTGAGGCGCAGGTGTCGAAGAAGACACCGGACTACTTTCTCTGAGGGAAATCCACCCGAGTGGGAAGCGGATAGAGAGAGAGTGAGTGAGTGAGTGAGTGAGTGAGAGAGTGAGTGTGAAGAGGATGATAGCGGTGACGACAACGGCAATGACGGTGACGGGGTGAGGCACTGAGGGAGGCGGGGGTGGGTGGGTGGGTGGGTGGGTGGGGGGGGGGGGGGGGGGTAGATTGGCCGCACGCCTGCTGCTGAGGGTTTTAAAATGTTTTTTTTTTTGTTTGTCGTTGTTTGCTTGTACCACCACCACCACCACCACCACCACCACCACCACCACCACCACCACCAGCAGCAGCAGCAGCAGCAGCCCTTTTTTTTTTTCTCTCACGCACAAGCTCACGCGTATATATATATATATATATATCTGTAAGAATGCATAGAAAACAACAACCGAACAGAAAAAAAAAAGGAAACTCTTTTTGCCTTCTGCGTGCGCGTGTTTGTTTTGTTTTGTTTGGTTGTGTGGCGATTTCTGGGCACGTGCGTGAGGCTTCTGCACACTCACTCGGAAGGGGAAAAGAAGGACGCGGAGACATGCACCACCATCCGCTCCACGCCTCCGCCTCCATCTTTCAATCTAATCCATTTGCAGCGTTGCAGTTATGATCACTATTGTTATTGTCATCATCATCATCATCATCATTCCTCCTCCCCTTCGCTGCATCACACACACACACACACACACACACACATACGCACTTTCTCTCTCTCTCTCTCCATTGCTTCTTCGCTGCTACTCCGCCACTCCAATTCAGTTTTGCTCCACTGCATCCTCATCCTCATCCCCTAACCCTTGTGTCGCATTGTGTGGTTCTTCTCCGGTTTTCTCTCTGTCCCTTTGCTTGTCACACACACGCACACACACACACACATATGAAGAGGAAGGAGAAAAAGAAGGGGAATTTGGTGCAAAGGAATACTTCCTGTTGGGGCTGGAAACTGCTCCGTCGTTTCAAGCCAATATTATTTGGTATTGGACTCCGTGAAACCGTCTGGCCGTTCAATCTTGAGGAAGTGCGGGGCTTGTCAGGAGTGGCTGAACTACACCGCACCTATTGTTCGTTCTTGGGAAGTCTTTTTTCTTTTTTAGTGTTTCTGGTGTGTGTGTGTGTGTGTGTGTGCTTGTTTTCTTGCTCTAGGCCGCTACTACTACTTTTATTCTTGCTGTTGCTGTTACTAGTGGTGGTGGTGGCGTAGTAGTGTTGATTCCGTTGCCACAGGCAGCTATTGTTGCAGTCGTTATGCTCATTCCCGTACGTTGCTACTCCTGTGGAAAAGTCATTGGTCACCTCTATGAGACGTACCAGCAGCTGCTCAGCGAAGACTACACCGAGGCGGAGGCACTCAATGCCCTGCACCTCAATCGCATGTGCTGCCGCCGCATGATTCTATCACACATTGACCTGGTGGATGACCTGCTCCCGTACAGCGTCCCCGTTGTGGGAACCATGCCGCTGGTCAACCCACTGCAGACACCTACACCGCATCGCAAATGAACATAAGGGTTATATCTTGTGTATTTGTCCACTCCTATAGTGCGAATGAAGTGATAAAGAACGAGTAAAACTGGGAGATTGAGGTGGAGAAGAAGAAAAAAAAGGGAGGAAAAGGAGGAGGAGCATTCGCTGCACTTCTGTGCCGCTGGATTTTCTCTGTTTGTCTGCGTTTCTTCCTGCCTTTGTTTAAGCAATGGGTGGCGGTAGTACGACTGCATCAGATGCATTGGCCATTGCTGGTGAAGGTGAGGTGCCAGCCGTAGCAGCGTCTGGGGGCACGGAGTCGGTGGTGCAGACGCCTTGCGGTGCCGAAGGAGGGGAAGAAGGAGGAGGAGGAGGAGGAGGAGGTGGAGGTGGAGGTGGAAGTCAGGACGCCACCTCATTTGAGAGGATCCATGCTGAGGATGGGAATAACGTTGGGGGGCCGCAGCGCAGCTTGAGTCTTCACTCATCCTCCGCATTCTTCTTGTCACCCTCATTATCATCATTATCATCTTCATCATGGCCGTCGCCGCCTCCCTCAGAGCTGGCTGAACTTGTCCGAGCGCACAGACGGCGTCAATTGGAGCTGTGTTTTGTCGGCGAGCGGGCGTGGGCTGATGTTCAGCGACATACTCAGGCGACGTGCGAATCCATTGCGACGAGTGCCAACGCCGAGGTGGCCTCTGCATTTGCACGCGAGAAGGAAATTGAAGCGGAGCTAAGGGCGGTTGCCTCTCGATCGGCCCAGCTGCAGGAACAAATGACTGCTTGGGCCAAGCTCTTCGCGAAGCTCAATGCGGAGCTGAAGGAGATGGGCGACGTGTCGAATTGGGTTAGACGAATCGAGGACGATTTGGTGGCTACGGTGCGCATGCTGGAGGAGCCGTCCATGCGGAGGCGGCAGAAGTCGTCTGCAGGGGATGGAATGGATGGTAGCACCTGATTTTTTTTTTTTTTGTCATTCGTTGAACCGTTTTCCTCTCAACGGCGTCTCGTGCCGCGGCACGCACGCACGCACGCACATGCCATTGGCAGAAGGCGTCGTCAGTGTTTATAGCGACGCCGCACGACGCCACGTCTTTCTTTCTTTGCTTAGCTTCGCCTTCTCTCCCCCATGCGCTCTCGTTCTCTCTGGCTCTCTGCATGCCGCATTCAGCGTCATGACGACGGTGGTCTGAGCAGTGGCAGGTGAATTCTGAGGTCCTCCTCCCCTATACATGCGCTGCGCATTTCGGTCTCCCGCTTCCTTCCCATTGTCACGGTTGTTGTCTGTTTTTTTTTTTTTTTTTTTTTCGTCATCGTTGTTGTTGTGTTGTTATTGTCCTCGTCGTCGTGGTGCATGTAACGCACTGAGTAGTCGAGGAAGCAATGGCGGCGTCGCCAGCGCGTGAGGCGTCGGCGGAGAAGGAGGGCGACGATGGAGGCGCGCCATGCACCGTCACAATTTCCCCCCGGGTTCCCTACACGGAGGACGAAAAGGTGCTGCTGCGGCTGCTGCAGGAGAACATAACGCATCACCGGATCACAGACGCCACTTCATGGGTGGAGGAAACACTGCCGTTGCTCATCTCCATGGTGGAGAAGGTGTTGCAAATCGCTGCAGAGAGTTACGAGAGTAAAAAGAAGAAGAACAACAACAACACCAACAATAGAAACAATAATAATAATAATAATAATGATACCCACGAGAAGGACGACAGCAACAACAACGCGAAGAGTTCCACCACCTCTTGCATGACAAACTCGGGGTTGAAGGGTGGAGCTGCAGCAACTGGTGCAACGTCATATCAAATACATCTGTTCCACGAGGAAAACGCGTACATAATGGAGCAGCTGCGGCTGCAGGATGGGCCGTTCTTCACCCTTCCACGACTTTGGGAGGTTCTTGCCGATCCATTTAAATACAACTGTGACGCCGATGGGGTTCTGCGCGGGGAGAAGCTGCAGTCGGCCATTCGGCGCTGCGTACTGGTCTCGGTGCCAATGCTCACTGAGGCATCATCGCCAGACCAGTGCTAACCGCGTCAGATTGCAGGCTGCGACCGATGGTGAAGAGGAGGGTGGCGATGACGACACCGGCGGGGTGGGCACTTGATTGCCCCCAGCACTTCTCGTCCCGTGAAAAGGACAGTGAGTGAGTGCGCGAGGGAGTGGATGAGAATGCACACCGCGTCTCTGTGTCTCTGCATCCACACAACAGCTCCCTCCCCCAAACTCGTTTTTGTTTTTCATTCATGTGTGTGCGTTTGCTCCCATTTGTTGTTTTGCTCTCCGCTGTTTCACCTCAATTCATTCACACGCAATACATCCCCCGCCACCACCACCACCACCACCACACAAAATAAAACACAAGGAGAGAGAGAGAGAGCGGGGAAAAAAAAAAAACAACGAGAGAAACCGTGGGAGCAGCAGCAGCCACACGTTGAGAGGTGGCTGCTAAGAGGAGGGGGGGGGGGTGCAATGCTAGAGCCGCACATCTTCTGCGGGCCAGAGTTCGCACTGGAGTCCCTGGCGGAGTACTCTCACCCGCTCCCGCTCAACGTGCTGCTGCAGCTGCAGACGGAGCTGTACAACCTTTTGACACCTGCCGTGCGCCGCAAGATTCACGCAACATATGAGAGCGGCGGCGACGTCAACCATGCCGCCGCTCCACCACCCCCTAATCGCATCCTCTTTCTGGAGGTGCGGCCGACACCCGCGGATGACACGGGCGCCAAGGATGATGCGAGAAGAGAGGAGAGGGTGGAAACTGTGCAGCTGCTTCTCCTCGTCACTGACTCTCGTGCGGCGGCGGAGCTGTTTGTCATCTGCTTGAAGAATCCGTTTATAGCTCTCCAAAAGGGCATGCGGCTGCGCAACCGCTATACAAGCGGCGGTGTTAAGCTTTGCGCCGGGCCAGGAGAGATTCTGCGGAAGAAGGAGGCGTTGCGTTCTCACATGAACCTGGACGAGGATTTGTGGGCTACCCTGCAGGAAGCTCTCACACCAGAGTGGGTTCGGGACATTGAGATGCAGTATAAACAACAACAACAGCAGCAGGATGGAACGGCGCAGCCGCTAATGCGCCGCGCACATCATCACGAGCATCGCATGGAGAGCCTGCTGTGGTACTGTGAGAAGCATGTGCATTATGTAGGTGTGATGGACGAGGCAGGCAAGGCGAGCCCGTTTCTTCGTGCAATGGGTCTTTTCTACAACCTCGGCCTTACGTACCGCGATGCACTGGTGCACATGGTGCGGCACCACCGACGCACAATCCGCGCCTTGGCGCTCTTTATTGCGCGTTACACCGCTGCGCCGGAGGATCTGGAGCCTTTTTTTGCACCGTCTCTTACCGATGAAGTGGTGATCGCGTGCACAGAGGACCTTCAGGTGACGAGCTCCATGCGGCAGCTGTGCGAGGATCTGCTGCTCCGCGACGAAGTGTGCGAGGCATGGCCGCCAACCTACCACCCGCACTGGATTGAACACGCAATACGTCCCATGATGCAGCGCATTGAAGCGGACTGCAGAAGGCGCGAGGAATTGCGACAGGCACGCGAACGTGACGGCAGTGCCTTAACGGCATCAACCTCAAAAGGTGCAGCGGCAAACGACGGCGCAAAAGGCAACGCAGAGGTGCGGGGATCGGGTAATGGTGTTGGCGTCTTTGGCTTCCGCAATCTCAATGAGTTACAGACGTACGTGCGGGAGAAGCAGCGAGTGTTGGTGCCTCAGCGTGTTTTGTCCATCTTGACAAGGCCGCATCATGACGATGGAGACGTCGACAGCGACGGTGATGACGAGGGCGATGATGATTTTCTGATCAAAGTAGGGGTGAAGGGTGACCTCGAGGACGACAAGGACGACGACGGCGGCGGTGGTGGTGGTGGTGGTGGTGGACGAAACATCGCTTATCATGGACGGCAGCAGCAGCCAAAGTTGAGACGAAAGCGTGTGAGGGAGACGGCAGTTATGACGGCCAACACGCGTGCGTTGGTTGTGACGGGTGCGTATCGTGCTGTTCTTCGCCTGCTTGGCCGCACAGAACCTTTTGACAAGCGTGGAGAGCACTACTTGCAGTTCTGAGGGGGTGAAGGGGCGGGGTGTCGCTCTGTTTCTCGGTATATATATATATATATATATATCTATATGTGGGTGTGTGTGTGTGTGTGACGCAGTTTCACAGCGTGGGAGGAGACACGCTGGCGGAGGTGCTGCCGAGAACATTTATTCACGTTTCCCACCACTCCCCCCCCCCCCCCCCCACCTTTTTTTTTTTTTGTTTTGTTTTGCTCTTGTGCGCTTTCCCGCTTTTGTGGATGCTGCATGACACGCACATATTTTTTCTCCTTCCTTTGCTTTTCTTTCCTGATTGCTTCCTCGATGGATCAATCGATCGCCGGCGGGGCAGCCTTCATTGGGGGACGTGTCTTCCCTTCCCTCCCCTCCCTTTTTACAGGCACATTGTCGGCACCACAGCCACCCAGCAGTGGTCCAATTAGATCTCCACATCCACTCGGAGCTACGAGTGCATTTGCTGCTGTTGCTGCCATATATTCCTGTAAGATACGTGCATACCTTTTGTACACGGAGATAGGCTGCAGCATGTCAGTGGATGACAAGCTAGAGAAGCTGCGGCGGGAGCGGGCAGCGCAGTATATGCGGCTCAGCGAGGCGGAGAAGCCACGTGTGGTGCCCTGCGAGCACTGCAAGGAGTTGCCGTACAAGAACGCGGTCTGTCCTGAAACAGGAATTTTTCACAATCTCGAGCGACACACCATCGTTGGTGGCGCCATTGTACAGTCGAATATTTTACGCTCATCAGAGTTTATGGAGGCTATCGACCGCTCACGTGTGCGGTGGGTGGAGAGCCGTACACAACTCGTGCGGGCGGACGCTACGTCGCTAAATGTGTTCCAGAGTTTTGTGCAGCAGCTGGACTGGTCGTTGCAGCGCTATGGGATTTTGTACGGCAAGTACGATACGGCCCTCGCAACGGTCGAGGTGCATGCGGTGTATGAGCCAGAGCAGCACGGCGACGCACACACGTTTCACTACCTACCGGATGAACGTCTCTGGCGCGTTGATCGTGTCGCGGCCCTGCTGGGTCTGCAGCGCGTTGGTGTTGTTTGCACACATCCGCTGCGTGACATGGACGAGATGGTTCTGAGCGGGCGTGAAATGCTGCTCTGCACGCGGGAACAGTCACGTTTTGGTGATGCGTGTGTGTTGCTTACGATTAGCCCAAGCCCCAGCACTGGGCGCATTGAATGCCAAGCGTGGCAGACGTCGCCTCAGGCGGTCCATCTCTACCGTATTGGCGTGCTGCAGGAGAAGCCAGGCGATCCCGCAGACGTGACGACCGCCAAATTTGTGCACAGCAGCATTCCGCTGGAGGTGGCACAGCAGGACACCGATGAAAAGGGACACCCGCAGGTGGTCACAAAAGCACCAAGCCACGATGTCGACACGCGCTGGTTTACCAGCTACGTTGCGGTGCAGCGGTTTGACTCGCCGGTGGTGCGCAACTTATTTATGCGACTGTCACGGCCCGGCATGGAGCCGCCAACGCTGGCGAATTTGCACAACTACATGAAGGATGCGAAGCGGAGCAACGCGACGCTGCTGGAAAAGCTTGCAGACTTCCATGTGCTTGTCTTCCTCGCCTGCAACGTCTTCTCGCTGGAGGACGACATGCCGGTGATCATTGGAGCCATCATGGGGCAGCGGCCAGCAGAGGACGCGATGCAATACGAGTTTCTCCTAAACTCGTATTTTGAAGCAGGGTGACGGGCGCAGCGAGAGTGAGGGTGGCGGAGGAGGAATAGCAGCAACATGAACGGGCGAGTCAAGGGCCGACGGGGTGCAGCGTGTTAGTGGCGGCAGGCGAGTAATGAGAGGGGTGTGCGTGCGCGTGTGGGTGGCACCCCCGCATTACCGCTGGCTAATGTGTGTTCTCCTCCTCCTCCTCCTCCTCCTCTATTCATCAGCATCATCATCATCATTATTACTACTACTATTATTACTGTTACTGTTGTTCTTGTGTGCTTTAAATTTCTTATTTGCTGCGTCACGATGCCGCTGCACGGGATGTGTGTGGAAGGAACGCCACGCCATCCAAACAACAAGTAAACGCAACAAAAGTGGAAGGAGAGAGAGGGAGAGAGAGACGCCCTTTTTTTTTTTTTGTTTTGCGCTTGGGATTTGTCCTTTTTTTTTAAAAAAAAAAAGAGTGAAGAGAAAACAAATGCAACAGCAACAGCAACAACCAAAAGGTGTGGCCATCATGTAGAAGTCGCCCTCTTTGCCTCTGAAGAGTGCACGGTGCTTCAGCTGCAGAATTCCTCCTTTTTTTTTTTTAATTTAAAAAGAAGATGAAAGGAAAGTTCACTCGCTGACGCATGCATTTCTTTTCTCTTCTTTTTTGAATTTATTTATCTATTTATTGTGCATGCGTTCCAATTGATGTGGCTGCTGGGGAATTCATGTCAGAAGAAGAAGAAGAAGAAAAAGAAGAAGAGCAGCAGCAGCAGCAGCAGCAGCACGCACAAAAGAGGGGCTCAAGACCGTAGCGGAGCCGAACAGGAAACAACAAAAACAACAAAAAGGGGGGGGGGGGCGATAAGGCGGCATTCATCTATTTGCACACATATACATACAAACGTATAAAATGGCGTCGCAGACGCTTTACGACCCGACGACAACAACAACAAAGGCTCAATTGAATGAGGAGCTTGTGCATGCAAAGCCGTGTGTGACGGTGCGGCTCCTCGACCACGACCCCGCATTGCACCAGAGGGCGTGCGAGGCTGCGAGGGAAAAGGCATGGGCAGCAGCTGTGCAAATGCTCAACTCCGTGTTACTGCGGGCTGCTGCATACACAAACACATTGATTGGCACCGCACCTCCCTTTGAACAGTCTTCAGCCATATTGCAGCCACTGTTGCATCATCTGCTTTTGCCATCGTCGTCGTCGTCCATATTTTCTTCAGCAGCGGCATCGATGTCATCATCGATAACATCAACGGCTTCCCGGCGTCCACCTCTTTTATTCCGAAACCGTGAGTACTCGGCGGACACGGTCTGCGGGAGTGTGCGATCGCTTGTGGAGTTGGACAGTGCGGCGAAGATTTTCGAGGAACTGGTGTGCTGCCTCCGGGACTACGTCGCGCGCACCATCTGCGCTCTCTCTGCCGCATGCGATGCCGATCTCTCCGGGGATGCAACTTTTCTGTGCCTTGCCCATGCCTGGGGTCACTATCGCCTCGCCGTCGCGGAAATACAGGAAGTATGGGTCTTTCTTGACCGCTGGTACATCCATAAGATGTGCACGGTCAAATCCATTGAGGGTCTCGCCATCTTAACCTTTAAGGATGCGCTACTAGCGCACCCATGGTTGCTGCAGCGTGCCCAGGCGGGGTATCGCGCTTGTATGCGTCGCGATTTTGCCACTGGCGGCGATGACACCCGAAGGGAACTGCGTCTTTTTACAGATATCTGCATTGGCGTTCAGGTGTACTTTATGCGTGTGGAGCCGGAGCTCCTAGCGCTGGCATCGCAGTTCTACCGAGAGGAGGCGGACCGCATGTGGCAATCCGGCGTCCCCGCGGAGGTTTTCTTTGAGCGGGTCGAACATTACCTGCAGCAGGCACACCAGCGCGTGTACGCCTGTCTCGACGCCAGCTCGCTGCCAAAGTTGGAGGAGGCTGCACAGACGGCGCTGCTGCTTGCGAACGGGGTGGCATTTCTTGAGCGTGATTTTGCGCGACTTGTGGCGGAGGGACGTTATGACACCTTCCGTCTCGCCTGGATGTTGCTTGCCTCGGGGAAGTACGTGCATCTCGGTAAACAATGCAGTGCGGTGTTTCGTCACTACATCTCCCAGGAGGGTGTGGCGATCATGCGGCAGCTCGCAACCAAGTCTTTCACCACTCCGGACGGTAGCGCCTTCGGTGTTGTAAAGGCAATGATTGCGCTCATGTACCGCGGTGAGAGTGTGATACGGAAGGGTTTCCCTGAGGACTCGATGCTTTTCTCGGTGCAACTACGCGACGCACTGGGGGAGGCGTTGCAGGAGCAGCAGGCAGAGTTCGCGGAGCAGCTGGCACGGTACCTTGACTGGTGGATCCGTGAGGGCGAGAGCAGTGTGATGGCGGCTGATAACAACAGCGTGGGTTCTACGGTTCCCGTGCCACCTGTGTTTTCTGCTGATGATGTGGACGATAGGGCGGTTCTCAAGGACATTGGGCGGATTTACTCTCTTTTCCCGTCAAAGGACATCTTCGAAACTCTATACTGGCGGGATCTCGCACGTCGCTTGATGCATCACCAGCGCACCTCACACGTGGAGGTTGAGGAGACCTTCATTCAGAGCCTCAAGGAGATGTGCGGCGCGGATACGTCAAAGTTTGAGGGGATGCTGAGTGACATCAAGGCATCGCATGAGCTGAACGACCGCTTCCAGGCGTGGGCGGCCAGTAAATGTGACGCCGCATCAAAGCCATGTCTGCTGCAGTTGCAGCTTGATAACGAGGGGGATGAAGAACAACGGGAGGAGGAACTTCATGAAGGCGAGGTGGCGACAGGGACTGTTGCTGATGTGCTCTGTAGAGTGGAAGTGCGGCTACACATCCTGACAGACGGCTTCTGGCCAAAGCAGACACCGCTGGAGATGCATCTACCGCTGCCACTGCATACGCTCGTCATGTGTGTGGAGGAGTTCTACCGTTGCTGCTTTGCTGACCGCCGGCTGCTGTGGCAGCATCAAATGTCCTCGGCGGTTATCAAATCTACTCTCGGGGGTGTACGGCGACAGTTGACGGGGACGCTGCTGCAGGCCGCCATGCTGCTTACCTTGCAGGGCATGTTAGATGCCGCGTCGCCGTCACTGGCAGTGATGACAGTTGGTACATTGTGTGAGCGGCTCGCGGTGGACATATCGCTGCCGGATGTTTCGGGTTCTATTCTTGGTCTGTGCCACCCGAAGTTTCGCCTACTTCTGCGTGAGCACACTGCGACAAGCGACGGCCACGATGATAATACTGCTAGTAGAAATAATAATATGAACAAGAGCAGCAACAGCGGCGTGGTCGTCACTGGGGCTCTTGGATCTGCCACTACTCCGCTCTCTGCCGATGACAGTCTGCAGCTCAACCAAAATTTTGCCTCCAGCACGACGCGTTGTCAGATTCCATTTTATGGTGTCCGACGTCGCAACGCCGGCACTGATGTGGCGGGTGAAAAGAAAGACGTTGACGCCATGCAGATGACGGATGCTGTTGTGATGGAGCGTTCACATGTGGTCGAGGCTGCCATTGTGCGCTTTATGAAAGAAAAGCGGCGTGTGGATCACGAGGAGCTCTTCAGCGTAGTGCCAACCCTCGTGCGCTTCCCCGTCACGATGGCCATCATGAAGAAGGCAATCGAGCGACTCATCGAGCGTGGATTCCTGGAGCGCAATGGGACAACTGCGTACACTTATCTCGCATGAGCAGCGGGATCGCAAGCACCACGGCAGCAACTGCGGCGTCTCTGCGTTTGCTGCTGCCGCTGCCGCTGTGAAGGCAATCAGACATCTAAAGAGAGCGACGGAAATGAACAGGTCAACATTGCCGTGGACTGGATGGAATAGCGGCTGTGGATATCATCCGTGTTTGCCAAGCCAGTGCAACGTGCATCCCAGGTGTATTGCGTATGATGTCTCCTCTCACTACATCCCTCCCGCACACGACCACACCAGACCCAAACAATTACAACAACAACAACAAAAATATACACACACTTTGCTTCTTTCTTTCCTTTGTTTCTTTGACGCGAATACACACACACATATATATATATATATATATATATATATATATATATATATGTATATATAAAAATATATAAATATATTTGTGCAGAGGAAATAGCACAAGCTCCACAACGCAGTTATGTGGTTTGAGAACATCACAAAGGACTTTGGTGACTTCACCAACAGCATCATGGAGGACACGAGGAGCCTTGCCAACATGGTCTCGCGAATCGCTGCAGAGGTGACAGGGCAGGGTGAGATTCTTGCCGGCGATGAGGATTCCCTCATCGCCCAAGAGTGCCCACTGGATAAGGCCGCCATCCTTGCTTTGCAGCGCAGTGACGCCGTGTATCTTGAAGAGATGCATGATGCCGAAGAGAAGGCACTGTTCGAGGAGTGGAAACGCCGAAGCGTCTACAGCTCCGCAAACGTACACTGCCAGGAGGGTGGTGATAAATCAGGCAGTTTTAGTGGCGAGGACGCCATGATATACCGTCAACGGCTCCTGGATGACAACCCGTTGATGAGGGAGAAGTATCTGGCCTTTGTACATACAAGTGAATCGGCGCCGCAGAATCCCGCAGCATCGGGGATATGTGAAACATCGGCATTGGCAAATGAGGGGGAAGAGGGAAGAAAAGGTGCGGCAGAAGGAAAAGAGGAAGAAGGTACTTCCCATGGCGACTTGTCCACGCCTGCGAAGCACAGCAAGACGACTGGCAAGGCTGATAGTATCAATGAGGGAAACGCTGAAGCAAATGGTACCGTACGCCTTTCCAGTTCTCAGCGCATTACGGAGGACGTGTTTTTTGACCGCTATTATTTCCGCCTTTCGCAGATGCGCGTGCGTACGGCGGATGTGCGGCGTAAACGCAAGGAGGAGGAGGAGGCTGCTGTCGAGGCAGCACGCAAGCTTGCAAAGTCGTCCGATGTGCGACATGTGGAACAGTCGTACAAGAGCCTCGCCGAGCGCATCATGGAGGCGACGGACGAGCTGGTCGGCTGGGATGATGATGCCATGACGGTGAATGAGCATGAGGGAGATTCTGTGCAGCGCAGTGTACCCATCCGCACGGAAAGTGACTGGCAAGTGCAGGAGAGCAAACTCAGTGCCTTGGAGTCGCTTGTGGAGTTGCTGAAGAGCGAGCTCAACCACGAGCGGCAGCGGGTGGAAGCCATTCTGGATGCCGCACACCAATGTGGTCTGCGGGAGGATCAGTTGCAGCAGCTGCGCAAGGCGGCAGCCTCCGTCCCCGTCCCCGTCCCCGTCCCCGTCCCCGTCCCCAGTGGTGGGGTGGCAGCGAGTGCCGTGGGCTCGCAGGAACCCGCTTCGGCGCGTATTCCACTGTCAGCGTCAGTAGAGAATGTAGGGGAAAAAGGAGGCAACAAGGACGATGGCTGCAAGGAGCCGAATGAGGGGAAGGGTGTGGCAACCCAAGGGGTACTGCCGGAGACGCCACTGCGACAGTTGAGCGCGGGGAGCAGCCGGGAATCGGCCCAAAGCCTCCCGTCGTCTGTGGAAAACGATGGCTGGACAAATGTGTAGTTGGCGCATGCATCTTTTGCATTCGTGCACTGCAGCGTCCTGGAAAGAGATGCCGATGCCACACTCCTCCTTTCCTTTTGGTGTTTGTGTGTCTTTTCTTTTCGTCTTTTCTTCTTTTTAGACAAAGAAAAAAAAAGAAATTATATAATTTGGGGTGTTCTCAAACAAACGAACGAACGAACGAAAAGAAACGGAAGAAAAAAAAAAATGGAGTTTTTTTTTTTTGTTGTTTTTTTCTGCACGTTTCATCTCGCATCTGTTGTTGACGGCGCGTGCGACACGAGAGGCGGCGGCGGCGGCGGCGGTGGTGATGATGATGGTGCGACGCCGTTGATGCCTCTTTTGTGAGGCGAGAAGAAACCGCAGGGCAGGCGCACATCACCGCCACACCCCTCCCAACCGAAAACAAACAAAACAAACAAACAAACAAACAAACAAACAAAAAAAAGTAAAATATTTATATTTCTAACAAAAACCAAAAAAAAAAAAAAGAGAAGAGAAGAGAAGAGAAGAGATGTGCGGCTCTGCAAACAAAAGTGCGGCGGTGGCGGCAACACATGACGCGGCCGAAAGGGCGAAGGTGTCAATGCGGAGTGTTTTTTTTTTTTTTTTCTTCTTCTTCTCCCACACAAAAATACACGCACGTGTGTTTCTACGCACAGTCATGTGGGACGGATTCACTCCGCGCGGGGGCGGGGGCGGGGGCAATTGTGATCTGCGGCGGGGCGGAAACCGCCGCTGACGAAAAATGAGGAGCAAACAAACGAACAAACAACAACAACTGAAAGGCGCGCAGTCGATTCTTCTTTTCTTTTCTTTTCTTTTTTTTCTTTTTTCTTGCGTGTGTGTATTTTCGCCACCGAAGTGCTCTTCTCTTCTCTTCTCCCTTTCGATGTGTTTCTTGCGCCCTCTTCACCCAAACAAACAAACAAACACGCAGGCGGGGCAGGCGGGGCGGGCGGGGCACATTTCGATATGTACATGTGCGCTCTTATATTTATATTTCCCTGCAGACGCGCCCCCCCCCGCGGCCGCGGGCGTTCGCAAACGTACGGGGTATGCCACACACCCGTCAGCCTCACCAGCATCCTTTTTTTTTTTTTTTTCTTTTCTTTTCTTTTTTTTTTGTTTGTTTGTTTCTTCCCTTTACGGCATCTTCATTCATCGGCATGTTTATCCACCGCTGTCGCACGGTGCCATGCTCGCTGCTGTTTTTGATGTGTTGATTCTGCATGTGTGTGTGTGTGTGATGCAGGATGAACAGCACATGCCGTTTCGAATAAAGTCAAAACAACAGCAACAACGAATGAAGAAACTAGCCGTTTCTGCCCCCTCTCTTGTGAAATGCACAACACACAAAACTCTTGCGTCTCCATTTGCCTGCTTTCTTGCGCTACGTTAGTTAGCGAGTTCCCCGCATCCCCACAGAGAAATGCTGCTATGCAAGCAGCCAGGGGAGAGTGGGGTGTTTGCAACGGCGACGCCGGAGCGCATCAACATCTACTCCCTTTTCATCCCACCACGCATACATGAGGAGACAGCGGCAGCAACAAATGCTGGGATTGATACATTGGAGGCGGAGAGACTTGGTGTACCTCTTGCAAGCGCAGCGAACGACTTTGCCACCGGCCCCCGCCGCTTTGGTGCATCACGCCGCATGAAGATGGCCGGCGTCGCGGTGGAGGGCCGATGGGGGTCTCCGCTTCCCCCTTCATACGTCATTCCCTTCTCCATGCTTCGCGGGTCTGAGGGGGGCGCCGAGGGGGGCGCCGTACGGGGTGAGGGGATCTCCATACCGAGGCGGGAACCCCGAATGCCTGCACGCGATGGTGCGGACCCCCGTACCTGCGTGCCGCTCTCGCTGTCGATAAGCTCCGCTCAGCATGCAATACAGTTCTTCGTCTCGGACAGCGCTGGTGGCGCCTGGGTCGGTGTGTGTGATGGCGTCGACGGGACTCTCTCGCTGTTCCACAACATCTCTACTAGAGCTGGGGATGTTGCTAGTAGTAGTAGTGGTGGTGGTTGCAGTGGCAGCTATTGTGGTAGCAGTGGTATCGGGATGCGGCACGACGCCGCATTTCATAACGGTGATGTAGCAGATATTGTGACATCCGGCTGGGATCCGCGCAGCGCTGCGGTGCTGGCAGTTGGTCGGCGTGATGGGGTTCTGCAGCTCCTGGACATGGAGAGCGGTGGCCTTCCTGGATACTCTACGTGCACCATGGGCTTGGCGACAGCGGATCACCTCGGCGGTAACGACAGCAGCCCGGTGCATCTTTCCACACCACAGAGTCGAATCGGAGGGTTGCGTTGCAGCAGGGTCGCGTCAATGCCCAGTGTGGTGCAGGAGCGCGTGGTGCAGGGCTCCGTGACGTCGCTTGACTGGGTGCCGCGCTCCCACATGACCGTTCTCGCGGCCCGGCGGCCAGATGGCATGGGGTGCTACGTTGAAGTGATGGATCTCCGCACCCCAGAGAGCGGCATTCGCTACTTTGGTGCACCATCCGGGGCCATCGCTCTACCGCAGCACCATCACAATAGTCACCATTCTCATCATCGTCAGCATTTGGTGGTGGCTGCCGGATCTTCCTTTCCACCCCTCTGCTGTGCGGAACTTGTTGCGAGTGATGAATCTCAGAGGTATGTTGCGACGGTTGGAAGTCACAATCACCGTGACGTGGTGCAGCTGTGGGACCTCCGCATGACATCACGTCCGGTTTCCTCTCACGTCTGCTCCCACGCTGGCTACACTTCACTGAGCTGGTCTGCATGCGATGTGCCTACTGTGCTTGGAACAACACGCAGTGGTGAGTTGCGGATGCACGTGTTCACCGATGCGCACCGCACGGATGGGAATGACAATGGTGATGATGATGACGACGATGATGAAGAGGAGGAGCGGCGGGTACTGCCGGGGACGGAGGAGGAGGAGGAGGATGATGATGAGGCGGCGCCCGTTAGCTCCGTCGGCACCATGATGCCTTTCTGGGCCACAAAGCGAGTTACAAAGCCGTCTGAAGAGCGTTGCCGCCTTCACACGTGTGTGCCGGCGGCAAGCGCCTTGTGGCTTGCGGGCCGTTGTTCGCTTGCGCGGCCTCCGCAGGATGTGGAGGCGATGGCAACAGATTTCTCTGTCGGCGAAAGCAAAAGAACGGGCGGAGGAGGTCAATGCAACACATCACGGCACGTGGATTGCGGCCGCCACACCAATCTTCCTTGCATTCTTCTACTGAATGCGAGGACGGGGGAGCTGTACCCGCAGGTTTTCTCCCCCAAGGGAAGCACAACAACAATGCTTGGTGACTTGCCTCTCTGCGCTGCGGGGCTCAATGTCTTTCTTCTTATCCCCGAAAAGCGGATGGACCCATTGTCTCAACATTATTCGCAGCAACAACGGAAACAAGAAGAACATCGGCAATATCATCAGTTGCAGCAAAAGCAACAGCGACAGCGGCTGCATGCAGAAGAAGAGGGAATGAGGGACAATGAGGTTGGAGGACCCTGTTCGGGCTTGGAGGTGACGAGCCCCACCGACAACAGTGTCGACAGCCTGAGCATGCACGACATGTTTGACAGCAACAGCGAGGCGGAGAGGGCTGACAGACTGCCTTCCAATTCGCTGCAGGGGGAGGCGACACGTAGCAGATGGCCAAATGCTAGTCTCTCCAACACTACCGACGCTGCTGCTTCTCTCAAGGCTCTCATGGGGACTGTGGGGGTTAGTAGCGTTGATCGCACGTGGCGACGATTAGAGCGCCTTCGCAGCGGGTTTTTGACACGATCGCACAAGGTGTTCGCGGTGCTTTTGCAGGAGGGTATCGATCGTGAGGCCTACGTGCTGTTTCGCTACGGATGGTATGTGCAGCGGTACCTGCACCAGGGAAAACCAGCGGTCCCCACCGGAAACTTCATTCCCGGGCTTTTGGAGCTGTTGCAGCGAGAACGCCATTTGACTGCATCCCCTTCACCCTCGCTACCGCTGCCGCCTCAACAACAACACCAGCAACACGAGCAACAGCAAGAACAGGTGCGCGAGATTATTCTTCGAGCAATGGGATGGTGTGTCGACAAGCGAGAGGAACAATTGATGCTTGCAGAGCCGGACGGTGACGCGGGGAATGCGGTGACATCCCCCCGCAGCTGCACCGGCGTGTCGCCCACGCTTCACACACCTCTACCGAGACAACAGCAACAGCCTGACAGGGGCGCCCTGGTGTCGCCAAAGTCGTTGTCGCGTGCAAGTGTAGACGAGTCTGTAGATTCAATCTTCCGGCTGGCGCCGCCACTTCACTGCGGGTTTCCCGCCTCACTTCCCACCGTGCTGGAACCGTGTGACCGCGTTGAGACAGCCTCCCTTCAGGAGGCTGTGGAACGACGAGCCGCCATTCTCGTTTGCATGGGTCAGTTGAAGGATGCAGCTCTCTTGCTCTCGCGCTGCAGCAGTCTGCACCCACTGTATTCTAGCGTTGCGCTGGTGCTGTCAGCGGCAGCAACACACAACAACATTCCTGCCGCTGCATCCTCCTTCGAAATCTCTGGTTGCAGCTATTGGTTGAAGCTGTGCATGGCTCTCGTGTTGGAAATCCAGGCGCACATCCCCGTCTTCACTGATGCGGGAGAAGTGAACATCTCCAGCAAGAGGGATGTTGGAAACGATAGCGGCAATATCAGGGGGAGCAACTGGCTGTCTCGGCTTTCTCTCGAGACACGTCGGGAGTATTTTAACCTCTTCACGAGGCGCTTTCCACGTTTGCCACTCTCGGATAGAATCGCTCTGGCCACAGTGCTGCTGCTGCTGCCGCAGCAACAAGAGCAGTGTATAGTTCCCGAATCCTCGGGCGATCCGCATCTTGCTCTCATTGAAGTTCTGCAAGAGATGATGCAACAGCAGTTTGATTCGACTGTTACAACCAGCTGTTCGATACTCTTGGCTGCCGCTGTTGAGGGGCTTCATCACAACTGCATTTCCCTTCAGCGGTACGTGGATCAGACGTGTGACGTGCAGACACCGTTGGTCTACGTTGGTCTCTATGGACCTGCAAAAGGCACAACGTGGCGCTGCTGGAATGACGCATACCGGAGCCAGTTAAATGCGGACGGTCATGTCTTCCTGCGAAGCCACCACGATCTCAGCTGCATCAAGATGGCACAGCTACGGGCTGGGGTCAGTGACACAGTTAAGGGAAGCACACTGCCTCTGCGGCTTGGCAACTTTGATGGCCTTTCACCGCCCGCAGCCAATCTTATCGGTGGGTCATTCGGCGGTCTAGGAGGAGGCGTAGGGGCTGAGGCCAAGACGAACCAGCCGCGAAGGGGCAAAAGGAGCGTGGAGCTGAAATGCAAGTGCGGGTCACCCATTGCAACGGTACCGCCCACGATGGATGACGAGGCGGCGACGGGGTGCCACAAGAGGGACTTGTGTAGCAGTCCGAGCTGTATGACCCCAATGTGCACAGTGTGTGGTGAGCGAATGTTCAGCCGTGCCGGTGTCTACACTATCGATCAGTGCTTCACGTGGTGTACAATCTGCTTGCATGGCGGCCATTGGGCGCATTTACGTGACTGGTTTGCGAAGCACCGTGCGTGTCCCGCCGAGGATTGCCCCTGCCCCTGCTATCACCCCTCTTTTGCGCGTGGGTGGGCAAGGTGAACGCCAGTGAAACCCCCCCCCCCCCCTCGCGGCCGAGGAGTCCTGCGGGCGGACGAGGAGTAGGAGGTGGTGGTGGTGGTTTCATTGTTTGCTGCCCGGTGTGTGTGTTGGGATGTCTAAAACTCTTCGGTAGTTGCGGACACTTCTTCCCTCCCTTCGAGGAGTATTTTGCGGCGGTGGCGACCGGACGCGCATCAAGACGCATATTCCTCTCTGCGCTCCATTCAGACGGGTGGCGGTTGTGGGTCTCATGCCTGGGGTTATGTTTCTCCGTGTCTGAGTGTATGTGTGAAAGACTGAGCGTGTGTCTTCCCACTCCCCACGCCCCCCCTTTTTTCTCATCCTTTTGTCCCCCCCGGTGTGCCATGCGCGAGGCGTCAACGTCCCTCACTTGCATTCACACACACCACCACCACCACGACAACAACGACGGCGACTAAATGCGGCTCATATGATTCCCTTTTCCTCTTTTTCTTTCTTTTCTCTTCTGCTGCTGCTGGAATTAGTACATTAGCAGCGATAGCGGCAGCAGCGGCGGCGAAGAGGCTTCTGACGCCTTTGCGGGTGGGGAGCCGTGGAAGGAAGAGGAAGAGGAAAAAAAAAAGGGGGGGGGGGCGTTGTCGGGTCGCGCGCATTGTGCTTCCTTTTCTCCCTTCTCTTCTCTTTTTCTTTTTTTCTCACGCGCCCTCCTTCATCCACCACCCTCCCCCCTTTGCAGAAGCTGAGCGGGTGGGTTGCACCAACACCGGTGTGCGCCTTTCTTTGTCTGTGACGTGAGCAGCAGATGAAGTATTTTTCGTGTCAACCAGACAGCCATAACGGCTTCGGCTTGCTCATTGGATACACACTCACTTATTTCACGGTGGAGTTCGCCGATCAGAAGGAAGCTTCTAACAACGCCAACAGTAGCTGCGCGGCGCCCGACAGCAGAGCGGGAGGAAGAGCTTTGGGGGTGGGAGGAGATGATGGTGGTAGTGCCACGAGGGTCTGCGTGCAGAGTGTTGCGACGCTTCCCCACGACTTTGGTGTGGCACCGCAGTGCTTCAGCATGGCAAACCGCTCCTTGTATGGGTTCGACATGGCGTTTGTGGGGGCAAGCAGCGGTGTCATGGCGGTGGTGGTGATGCGCACGGATAGTGTGATTTACGTCCCTGGCAGAAGCCTCGCCGCATTGCAGAAACACTCAGCGACTACAACTGCTACTGCTACTGTTGCTGCTACTGCTACTGCTGCTGCCGCGGAGCAACGTGATCACCGTACCTCACCATCAATATTATCATGTTCATCCGCGTCAGCGATTGGGGCTTCGCTTTCATTGCCGTTACCAAACCCCGTATGGGCCCAGGAGCGTGGGGTTGGGACAATCACATGGATGCGTGATAAACCATTTGTTTTTGTTGGCTTTGCGTCGGGCTACGTGGAATGGTATCAAGTTACCGTATCTTCCTCCTCCTCCTCCTCCTCCTCCAAGGAGGAACAGCGTACGCTTGAGGGATCCGCAGTGGTGACAAAAGGACGGCAGTGTCAAACGTGTGTTGCGGCACCAAGTGCCTCTGACGCAACCAAAGCTGCAGGAGTAGTTTTTTCTGAAGCATCTGGCAGCTGTGCGCAGGCGCAGGCGCATACGAACTGGCAGCACGGTGCCCGAAGACAACGCGACGCCACACAGCAGACCTACGACAATGGCGATGGAGGCGGCATCCGTGTTCGCCTGCACCGTTCCTGTGCCCTTCCTGAAACCGGTGCCTTCATGACGAGCGATTGGTTCCCGGCAAATGGCCTCGTTGTGGCTGGTGCCGAGCGCGCCGTGTACGTCTTCTCGTCTGAGCAGCCGGACTGCCCTATACACCGCGTGCCAAATGTTGGCTGCAGCTTTCTCGCCTGTCACCCGTGTTTACCCGTCGTCAGCTGTCTTTCTTTTGGAAGGTCTGCCAAGACAGGCACCCCACCGGACGCGTGTGTGTTGTATGTGCTGGAGTGGACAAACCCCGGGACTCTCTGCCTCGTTACCCGAGGACGCACACTTGAGGCAACCCCGCGCCACAGTGTTTACTACACCTGCTCGTGGAAGTTCAGCTTGGACATGCAGGTTGCCGTGTGCAACGTGAAGGAAGGCATTGTGCATGTGCTGCACCTTGCGAGGACAGAGGAATCTCTGGAGGGCACACATCTGGAGGGTGGTGTAGCCGAGCCATCGTTGTCATCGTCACCACCACCACCACCAGTACCAGCACCAGCACCGACGGTGACGGCTACGTCGGTGACGGCTACGTCGGTGACTGCTGCTGCTGCTGCTGCTAGGACAAGCGCAGCGTCACAAAGGCCGTGCTATATGTTCACACGGGAGCGTGAGTTGCGACTCCCGCTACACTCACTCGTCAACGTGGAGTTCATCTCCGCTGCCACACACGCACTACCGGAGGTGCCATCAGCTTTCAATTCTTCCTTTCCCTCCTCCCTTGCTGCTTCTGCTGGGGCTGGTTTCTCACCCCGTAAGAGGGATGGCGTGGTGCTGCTGGAACATGTGCTGGCGGAGCGAATGCTGCACCCATCTGGAGTACGCAACAGACTGCACCGCTATTCAGCCAGGAGGGGTAGTACAAACACGGCAACGAATTCGAAACATGGAGCCTTCAGCGTCAATATGGCAAGTGTTAGAAACGATAACGGCATGCACCTCAGGAGTGGTTCAAGTGGCGGTGTTGTTGGGGCAGGAGCCGGCGCAATCTCTCGCATCGTGGGCATCAACTACGCGGGTGAGGTAGGGGTCATCCCTGTGGATGCAGATGCGACGGTCGCCATTCTGCGCCCCGGCTGCTTCGCCGTTGGGTTCTGCGCGACGGTGTATGTGGCAACGGTGGCTCCCACTTCCACTCCCACTCCTCTACCTGCACCCGCACGCGCTGTTGCTCCCGCTGCTGCTGCTGCTCCCGCTGTTGCCGTGACTGACGGCAGCGTGAACTGCAGCAGTGTAAGCAACAGTTTTGGGAACGGTGTGGGGATGGTAGACATGGAGCAATGTATGAAGGAACGACTGGCGGCCGGATTCGGGATCCCCGCTGCAGCAAACGTTGAGGCTTTGAGAGCCTTTAGAGACCCATCGCCTGAGGTGGATCTGCGTATGCTCTTTGCATACATCGCCATGATGGAGAAAGTTGGCGTGGTGAGAAGCTGCGGTCCTGTGCCTAGCATTGCTGACCTTCTATCGCTCCCAAATGCACCGAGCACGACGCAGTTGATGGACTTAAAACTGCTGCCGCGCAACGCCCCTGTTGTGTGTCGCTCGTCCACATCGCAGAACGACTCCAGACGTCTGCTGCTACTTCACCTGCTTGGTTGGATCCCCTCCCAAGACTCCTCACCGCATGACGTACGACGTGGCATGGTGGCCGAATACCCGAACGCTGAGGCGGTGGAGCGTGCGGTGGCGGTGGAGGTGCTGCACAACCGCCGGCCTCGCGCCGCTGCGATTCTCCTTCAGCAGAAACATTTCAATCCCACATACGTTGCGGTGGCGGGCCTTATTGAGCACCACGATATCGCCTCTTCCACCCTTCGCGATTGCGCTGTGGAGGTTCGGGAGGGCTTCCTGCGGCAGCTGAGTCCGTGGCTGCGCGTCGCCTTTCTCTGCGGAGGAGACCAGGGAGAGATATACACCGACACGGAGATTCCTCTCTGGGATCGCATTGCTATTGCAGCCATTCTCGAGTACAACACCTCGCGACTTCTCTCCCTGATTCGGGGTATTTTTTCGGAGGAGTGCAATAACGTGAAGCGTCTGCTGTTGCTGGAGGGGATTCATGATAGCACATGTCCACTCATGCAGGTCATCGTGGACTGCACGGGGGACTTTCAACTGGCTGCGTGTCTCTTTGCACGTCTCGGCGCCTGTACGACTAACGCAGGGACATCACTCACTGAGGAGAATGCGTTGCGACCGACTGCGAATGCTGCCACCCCGTGTGGTAGTGTTCCTTCCCCAGAGGTAGCAACTCCACATGCAACCAAGCAGAGGGCTACAACTCATCATTGGGAGGTGTGGGCAAATGCCTACCGCACCTTTCTTAACAATGAGCAAGAATTTGTGAAGCGTACCATGTTTGACTTGGCATGCCAGCAGCTGCGTGAGTTTCATGTACCCCATATAAGTGGCTTTACAGGCCACCACCACCACCACCACCAACAACAACAACAACAACAGCAACAGGAACAAGAGCACTCAAAGGGCCGCCCATACACACCAGTCTCTTCGCAGGTGAAGTATTGCAGCTCTGCAGAGATTGCACCTGTCCGACTTTCCCCATCTAGCATAGAACGCAACCTTTTGTCACCTCCGATTCTCGCTCCTGTTCAGCGCTGCTGTTCTGTCTGTTCCGCGCCTGTGTACCTTCGACGACAGCACGCACGAGACATCTTTGCGTGGTGTACCGTATGCCTTCACGGTGGGCATGCCAATCATCTGCAGGAATGGTTTGTAATACACCCAAAGTGCCCAGTCGATGGTTGCGGTTGCCATTGTGCTGAGGGTGGGAGCGTGCCGTGGGGGAGAGGGGGGTGACACTCCCGTGTGACTACGTCGTATTCATGTTAGCGCGGTCAGATCCTCTGCTCTTGCCAGGCTTTTTTTTTTTTGTTTTTCTGGGGTTGGGTGTGTGTGGCCCTGGTCGCAACACGAGAAATGAAGGGATCTTTTCCGTGTCTTTCCCCCCCCCCCTTTTTTTTTTTTTTTTGCTGGAACGTTGTATTGCTCTCAATCGCTTGCTATCTCTCTCCTTTTTTTTTTCTTTTCTTTTTTTGTTGTCTTTTTTACTGCGATTCCTCTGCCTTTTGTCTAGCGGCTGCTAACACGCAGCGAAGAAAGAGGGATAAGGGAGGGTGGTGGTGGTGGTGCGGCACACCACATTTATTTGTCTCTTTCGCCTATCGCATGAGGAGAGCACTCTGGTGCTTCAATCGCAGCAGCAACAGCAGCAGGAAGAAGCGTCATATTGGTTCATCGCCGTTCGCCGTATTGGAGGATGTTCAGTGTCGCATTCAGCACCATGTGGGCCTGAGTGCCACGCGGAAACGTGTCCTGCTGCGTGATTGTCGGCGCATTGCCACAATGGAGCAGGCAGCATTGGCGGCTTTCTCTTCCTCGCACCAGGCTCCGTCCGCGGGCCGAACGACACCGGCGGGATCCACAGGGTCTGAAGGAATGATCGGTGGGGAGTTGTGTCGTGTTCTCCGAAGTGTGGTGGAGTTCATCGCATCCACGGGTGACTGCTCTGAGCGTTGTAACCCTCCACAGCGCGGCTATGCAGACCTAAAACCAGCAAGGAAGGGCATCCAACGTGCAGCGCTGGTTGTGCGGTATGCCGAGGCCATACTGTCCATCTCCAATAGTCGGTTGGACGCAATTGCGGCGCTGACGTTTGGTCGACACCACACGGACAATGCTGGAAGGGTGACTACAGCAAGAATATGGGATGCAAATCAGCAGCAGCAGCAGCAATGGGTGCAGGGCGGTGGGGTCGATGATGGGGGTCCGCTTACACCATTGGAGGTGATGTCGCTCCTGCAGTGGTGCGCATGGCATGTACAGACAGCCTTGAATGGTCTGCAGCACGAGGGACCGCTGACATTGGACGAGCTGTCGGCAGTGGTGGCACTGTTATCACGTTTTCTCGCTGTACTTGTTGACGGCGGGTTGCGGCGGGGTGCAGTGGAGACTGTAACAGACGAACTCGCACTGGGTGATGTGACGCGTTCTGTCACAGATCAGACGTTGAGACTTCTCCATTTCAATGCAGACCTCGCTGCCACCAACGTTTTTCCCCCCACTCGTTTGGCGGAAACTTCTCCAGAAAGTGATGACAAGAAGAAGGATGCCTGCTGGCGTGGCATTGGCATTGACGAGGAAACCCAGCAGGCACTCCTCTGCACGCAGAGGGAGTGTTGGGTCCACGCGCTGGAGATGTTACTAAAGACGCAGCGGTGGAACAACAGGATCAACCGGGAACGTCCCAATACTGCTACTACTACTGCTACTTCTACTAGTACTGCAGGGGGGAGGAGGACAGCGGATGACATGCTGGGCAATGAGGTGTTGCGCACCATCACCACAGTACCGCGGATAGTTTTACAGACACTGCAGTATATCCTCGCGCAGCATGGGCAGTGGTATGTGTGCATGGAGCTGTGGAAAGAGACAGTTCTCCGCCACCGCCGTTCGGAGGTGGCGGTGCCGTCGGCAGAGGCTCTGCGTCACCCGTTTAACACGGAGAACATCATCACAGCGCTCGCGTTCGTCAATTCGGGGACGCCATTATCATCGCTGCTGACGGAACCTCCTCAGGTCACCTCTGTTGGTGACTCGGCTAATGGTTCCCCAGGATTTCCAGGGAGGCTCTTGCAGTTGCTACTCGGCTTGGGTATTGTACCGCACCGGGCGCTCTCTGCCGCAGAGTTTGCAGCTGTTCTTCGTCAGTCATTTGGGCTTCCGCTGGGTCGTGACAACGCCACGAGAATTCTGTCGCCGTCATTCGTCTGGAGAGCTGCGAAGGCTCACCCGCATCATGTGCGAATGACGCTATGCTTACTGTGCTTCCACGTTGTTTTTAGGAGCGGACTGGCTCACACACTCCAGTTAGAGGATTTGTACGTTGTTGCGAGTGTCTCAAGGCAGTTCCTGCAGGGGCAGCTCCGTGCCGCCTCTCGCGCGGGGGCAGCGGCGGTGGGGCTGCAACCGCGCGGAGAGGGCGAGGGGGTCTTCTCTGGCAACACCCCTGAGGAACGGGAGGGAAATGCTCCTGGGCTACTGCCAATCACCTTTGCTCTGGCTACACGCCGCTCGGCGATAGCGACGGAGGCTCACATTGTCGCCATCACTGAGGCCTTTCTCTCCCGGCGGCGCGAGTTGCTCCCCATAAGGGATGAGGATGATGATGATGATGATGATGGTGATGCAGGAGAAGGGAGAGAAAAAGGAGGGGAGGAATCTCTAGTCCAGCGCTTGAAACACGTGCGCACCGCTATCGGCCGCAACAAGAGCAGCAGCAACAACAACGACAAGAACAACAACAGCAGCAGCAGCGGGAGTAATAAAAGGAATGACGTGCGGGGAAACCGGAGCACTGTAGTGCTTTCTCTCGTCTCACGGGAACTCATGGCGATTCTCACAATGGCGCCATACGTGAATGCGGTTGGTGTGATGTGGCAAGCGGCACTGTGCGCCATATCCACCGAGATACAGTCTGGAAGCCCAGACCGTGACTTTGCCGCGGCTGTAGAATGTCTCTCACACGCAATGGCAAAGAAGGTGCTGGAACCTGGCGGGACCGCTCTTCTTGAGCCGCTCGTGCACCTGGCGCCGTTTCTTTCGCCCTTCGCTGCAAGCAAAGTTGTACGGAGTCTTGTTGGGCGCCTGTTAACCTGGGAGCACTGTCTACACCTGCTGCCCTGCACCCCGTGGGCATCAAACGTGCAGTGGCACTTGCTGCGCCGCGTCATGCAAGAGCGGGATGTCAGCGAATTTCCATGCGTCCAAAGCGTGTTGCGGGCCGCTAAGCTTCCACCGCGGTTGTTGCTGCATGCATCCCCAACACTCGTGACGGAAGTGTGTATGTTGGCTATTCTTGCTGAGAGGGACTGGTGCAGAGCGCTGCATGCGTACACGCAATCCGGCTCACGGGTTCAGCACGCTTGTGCATCCCACATTGTACACCTTGTCGCCTGCACCGATGTATGTCACTTACATATTGGTGATGGCCTAGACGCGATGGGGTCGGTGTTTCGTGTGGCGATGCGTACGATTGGTGGAGAGCGCGTTGCAGAAAAGGTGCTGCGCACTACTCTCAACCGCGGGCTCTGGGCCAGCGGACTCGCCTTCCATCAGCTCTTGCAGGAGGATCACCCGGAGATGCTGCGGGCGAACAACACGATGGGGACGTATGCTTCCCTCCTTTGCCGGGGCCTTCTCTCTCACACGGCATTTGCCCGTGCCATCGCGGAGGTGCTGAGGAGCGCGCGGAGAGCGAGGTGGTCGGAGGCGTGTGGGTCGTTTCTCCAGCATGTAGCGCTACGACCGAACGAACAGGGCCAACATCACGCGACAGAGGAAAGAGGAGGGATGGATGCCATCACCACCTTTCCTAATTACTGGTCATCGTTGTTTCGTGCAAGCGTGCCCGTGCAGCTGTCGCACTTTGCACACACCGTGCGCTACAGCATGCTGCACACGCCTGGGATGTGGGAGCAGGCGATGAGGTGGTTTCCAGCGCACACACTGCCACTTCCGCTACGTCACCAACTGCAGCTTTGGCGTCTCGCTGGGGTGCGGGTGGACTCGGAGCGGCTGGGGAAAACAACACCAGTGCATGATGGGACGGAAGACGCAGTAGTGCCAGTGTCGTCAGCTGCACCTCTTTTCTCCTCACCGTTGTCGCTCTCGCTGGTGCAGGTTGCGCTGCAGGAGAAGCTGCACTGCACCAGAGCACCTGAAGCAACGGCGTCTGTGGAGCAAACACTACGCGTTTTGCAAAGGCGGGGTCAGTGGGAGCAGGCGATGTTGGTGTACGAACACGCGCTCGCTAACCGCTGCTTTCCGCATGCCGCAGGGGCTGTTGTGTTGGCTGCGTGTCACCCGTCTTGGGAGGCTTCACTCATATTCTTTGCGCACCTGACAAACCGCATGCGACCCGATTTAGTGACTACGGAGTTGGCCTTGCAGGCCTGCAGCCAGAGCCGGCAGTGGACGCTTGCCCTGCGTATCCTGCAGCAAAGTTTGCTCACCACCTCTGCACCGGCACCACGCATTGTGGATCATGCAGTTCAAGCAGTCCTCAGATCTGGCGTGTGGCGGGTAGCACTGCGTCTCGCGCGGCAGTACCGATGCACCACCAGCCCTCTGTTGGTGAACACAATCATGCAGACATATGTGCAGACAAGGTGCTGGAATGACGCAGTCGGATTCTTTTACGAGTGCGTAATGCGTGGCATTCGACCGCTTGATGAGTCGCTCGCGATGGCGATCACCGCGAGCCGGGCGGTGTCTGCCGAGTACCGTGACGCAGCACGTGTCGTTGGCGTGATTGCGTCGGCGCTCGAGGACTTGTGCCACGTGCATGGCGTTCTGCTGGAGCACGTTCTCGTGGTGTACCGTGGGATGATGGACGACCCACTCATGTCCCTCCCCAGCTCGCAGCTCATGCTCGTTTCTCTCGCACGCACAAGCAGCAACGTCGTCAAGGATGGCTGCAGCAGCAATGGCATTGGTGCGGCACCTGCGTCGTTCCCGTAGTGCACCGTTTTTCGATGCGTCGCTGCCTTTTCGTCACTTCTTCATCCTATTTGTTTGTCTCTCCTTTCCGTTTGATTGCGGATGTTGCGTTTCGCACCATCGGCTACCGTCACCGCGTCCCGTCATGTTGTTGCTATTCGTTCTTGCTGCTCCTGCTCCTAAGACGACGACGACGACGACGACGATAACGATGATGATGTGATTCTTCCCCATTTTTGTTTTCACCCGTCACTCACTCGAGTTGTTTTATTACTCCCACTCGCGCCTCTCTGTCTCTGTCTCTGTCTCTGTCTCTGTCTCTGTCTCTGTCTCTGTCTCTGTCTCTGTCTGTCTGTCTGTCTGTCTGTGTGTGTGTGTGTCCTCTTCCATCACGGGAGAAACAGCGAATCACCAGCGCCTCGAGACGGGATTAAAGAAGGTGTGAACCTCAGAGGAGGTCTCACACACACACACACACACACACACACACACACACGGGCAACAGCAGCGGTGGAGGTGAGGGCGATGACGACGCGGAAGCGTGCGTTTGTGTTTGTGACGAAAATTCCCGACTTTCTGCTGGAGCCGCTGGCTGTCGTTACCGCCAACAACCCCCGCTCACGTGCGAATCGCGATCCCCGCTACGAGCGACTACGCGCACTGTTGGCATCAAATTCATCCGGTGTGATGCTCGTCATGCACCTCGAGACGCGCGGCTACGCTCTCGCCCTCTACGCGTCCGAGCAGGAGGCTCTTGCGGCATGCAAGACGACCATTGTCCCAGTGCAGTCTGGCCACCAGCACCCGCCGCTGCTTCTGCGGATCCTGCAGCGCGAGCGGCCGGCGCCGCTGCAGGCGGTGTACACGCCGACACTCGCCGTAGAAGGGGAAGTGGTGCAGAAGGCGGAATTGGCTGACACGCGTGGCCTTGAGTTGGTGTACCGCGGTCGCGCTGTCGCCAGATGGTGCCCCAACACACGCGCGCACGAGGACTGCCCCTTTGGTACTTCATGCAGTTGGGTTCACCGACGGGAGTATCAGCAGACTGTCCGTAAGCGGCCACGGGTGGAGTTATTGGCGGGTGTGACGCACATGACGCAGGAGGAGCGGGATTTGATGCACCGCGTCACTCACAGCACGCGGTGTGCAGAGGAGCGGCTTGTTCCACAGGAGATGCAGCTCGACTTCTCCCTATACGTTCCCATCACACGTGATGAGGCGCGGTTGTTAGTCGAGGGCATGCCTACCACCACTGCGAAAGCCAGCATCACCACCACTACCACTACTGCTACTGCTGCTGCTGCTGATGCTTTTGCTGCGCTTGTGCAGCGGGTGGAGGCGGCCTGTGCAGGGCATAGCGGCCCATACTTTGTCAAGTTTGCGTTTCACGGCGGCGCACCCTGGGATTGGAGTCTGCACGATGAAACCGAGGGCCTGCCGCATCTCCGGCAGCGCGCTCCATTTCCGTCCAGCGGTGCTCCAACGCCACTTGAACGGGACCTCTTTTGCCAACAAGTGCTGTACCATGTGAATCAGATGAACCGGTTCACCACCATTGCCTCTGCACTTCGCGCTTTCTCGGCAAGTCCAGGGGCACAGAAGGCACTGCAGCAGCATTTGAATGAGACGCGAGAGAGCGACGTTGATTACGCCCTGGAGTTGTGTGTGCGCCCTTGGCTTTTTCTGCCTACTGTCGGTATGGAGGTGACTGTGTTGCTGGAGGGCGGTGGTGAATTGGTGCGTGGGGTCGTGCAGCGTCACGGCTCGCTCCGCCTCATGACGTCTTTTGCGTTTTTGCGGAAGCACAGGATGGATTTCTCACGCTACGCCGTGCTAGGGAGCGACAATGACGTTGACGCCGAGGCGTGTCTGGAAGCTGAGATGCGGGGTGTGACGGCGGCGGTGAGACGCGGCGTCGAGACTCTTCGGTACCACTTGCGCCAGCGCGTGGCCCAACAGCAGCTGCCCTCATGTGCCACGTGGTGTGTGCAGCTTGCCGCAACGACCTCACCGATGGATGGGGTCGATGCGTCAACAATGCGCTGCGTTGTTCTTTCGCTGAAGCCTTATCAGGCCACACTTGAGGAGCTGACGGCGATGCACGGCGCGCTGCGCGGCTCAGAGGTAATGTGGAACACGAGGAAGCATGCGTATGTCAGCCTTTTCTCCCGTGAGCTGATGGAGCGTCTGCAGCAGCAACAGCAGCCATAACCGCAGTAGTTGCACCAACGCGATATGAACGAATCCCTCCCCTCCATTGTTCATTGATCATTAGCCACGAGAAGAACAACTCCCCCGCCCCTAAAAAAAGAAAAGAAAACAAAAACAATAACAAAAGCAAAAGCAAGCAGCTCTCTCTCTCTCTCTCTCGATGTGTTTTGACGCTCTTGTTTCTTTTTTTTTCTATGCGCCGTGTGGGGATTGCACATTTTCTTTTCCCCCTTTTTTTCTTTTTTTTTTTTTGGTCTCCCCTGGTTTTTCCGTCGGCATTCTTGCCCTTCTGCAGCAACTCCAGGGAAGGCGAGAAACGATGCGTGCACGTGTAATGCCACCAAAAAAACGCTCCCGGTGCAGTTCCAAGGCGAATGATATTCCACGGAATTCAGTCGCTGCACACAGACTCGACCACAGCGGTGAGGAGAACGACAGCCGTGGCGACGTTGCTGTTGCTGTTGGTGACCCTGCCCCTGTCGCTTGCGCTGGAAGCAGTAGCGCAACGTCGAAACTGCCCCCTGATTTGGAGGGCGTTGTGATGTGCTCCTCGGTGATCGCGCCCGACGTTTCCGGCATCCGCTGTGTTGCGGTTCACCCGAGTGAGCGCGAGATGGTGGTAGTGAGGGAGAACGGCTCCATGGTGCTGTACGGCATTGACAGTTTTCAGAACGTCCCACACTTCCTCCAGATCCGCCACACTGGTGGGTGTGCGAAGCGCACCGTCACGCGTGCCCGGTATCTACCTTGCACAAGGTCATTGTTTGTCGCGGCTTACCTCTCTGGACAGCTGGTCGTGTACTGCGGTGAGACACTCTCGCCGCTGCATGTGCACCAGCGTACTGGTGGGGCTGTTTGGGACTTCTGCATAGCGGGGGAGGAGAACATGTACGTTGCCAGGGCGGACGGCTCGTGGCAGCACCTGCGCATCGAGTACGGCAGTGGCAGTGATGTAGTGCCAAATCTAACACTGCAACGCATCATTCCCAAAGTTCCGGGGGCTGACCGTGCACTGAGTGTATGCTGTTCCCTGAAAGGGGGCATCGCCGCCGGCACCGATGATGCGGGCAACGTTGTGGTGTGGCGTTTGCCGCGAGAGAGGGATGAAAGCGACGGTGATACAAGAAGCAAAACAAAGAAGGACGACACCCGTGGGGCGCGTTCGAAGAGCCTTAGTGATCACGAGGCACTCTGGACGAGCCGTTTACCGAAGGGCATGGCCCTGTGCTGCGCCATCATCATCGGCAGCGGCGGCAGCGGTAGCGGCACTCCCTTTGTGGCTGTTGGCACTTCGATGGGTGATGTTGTTCTCTTCGACGCGCAGCATGGGCACGCGGTCAAGACGTTCACGCATCATAAGGGGCCCATCAGCACGCTGGTCAGCAGCAGCAGCAGCGGTGAGAGCGGCGGTGGCTGTGTGCTGTACGCGTCAGGGTGGCACGAATCTCTTCGCTCGTACCGCTGCACTGCCGATGGCGAGTGGTACCCCGCAGAGGTCAAACGGCGCACACACTACCACGAGGCAAGCGAGTTGTTGGTACTCCAACAACGACAGCTGATTCTTTCGGCGGCACGCGATGGGACTATCATGTATGCACCGCTTGCCTCTGTCTTCACATCGCCGGCGATGTATGTGTCCGTCGCGACGCAGCAGTTTGCCTTTGCCAAGTCGAAGAACGTTCTTCTGCAGACCCGTCGCCGGCAGATTGAGGCATTTCGTACTGACGCCACTACGTCTCATTGGACGCCGCTTTTCGCATACAAGATCCAGAGCAAGTTTTACCTGCGAGGTCTCTGGTGCGATGAGCGACTGCATTATGTTCTTTTCGCCACGGATGAGCGTGCAGCACTGCTGCATGTGTGTTGGACGCACGGTGCTGAGGATGCCCTTGCGCTGCATCACATCGAGGAGGTGCTGGCGATCCCTGTAGGCCGTGGCGTGCTGGACTGTCGCTTCGTGCAGCACGGCAATGATGCAATGTCGTCGTCGTGGAGCTGTTATGTGTTGCTGGATGATGCTCTGCTGCACGTCACACTGGCGGTGGGGTATCCGGTGATCACAACAATGCTGCAAACGGGCGACGATGCTGCAGTTGCCAGCAGCATCCGCCCGCAAAGCCTGTCGGTTCTGCTGAAGGAGGACAAGAGTGCTGTCATCACGTTGTGCGGCCTGCGTGGGCGGCTCACCTGCAGCACCACACCGGATGGTACAATTGACCCCGCCACTTTCGCGTGCAAATGGGAACGAACACAAATGGCGGCTGACGTGCTGTCGCTGCGGCAAGGTGAGCAGAAGGCGAGCAACCCGACACTTGTAGCGCTCATAAACGACGAGCGGTATGTGGCCGGAATAGGGTCATCCACGGTGTTCTCCCTCCCGCGCACGCTTCCGCATGACACGCGTTTCATCGCGCGTCTTCCGCCGCTGCAGGATGACAAAACCAACACTTTTGGCAGGGATAGTGAGAAGTTGCGATTCCTCGCCGTCTTCTCCCGTGGCTTGCTGTACGTGACGGGGCGCTCATGGCACATGCTCCGACGCTGCAGCGTGGAGGCAGCATACGTACTGCAAGGCGACGAGCGGGTGCTGCTGTTGCTGCGCAACCTCGAGGGAATGCTGGAGGCACTCCCAATGTGCTGGAAGGTGCGGCGCTTCGGCAATTAGGTGACAAACACCGAAGGGGAAATACGAAGAACAGAGCGACAGCGTCGCCTCCTCCTCCTCCACCTTTCTCTCTGCGTCTTTGTATCGGGACTGCTGTGGACGACGGCAATGCCACCAAAACGAAACACACACACACACAAAAAAAAAAAAAAAAGAAAAAAGAAATGGACGAAAACAACGGCAGGAACAAACAAACACAATATATAATTCGGTTCGTCGGCACGGTACGCCGCCGCTGACGAGGGCATCTCTATCTTGCCGCCGCCCGCCTCTCGCCAACTGCAGTGAGAGCGACAGCGAGAGCAAGAGGTACTACTACTACTACTACTACTACTAAAGGAGGGCTGTGGAGGAGGCGGCGGCAACGGCAGCGCAAAGACACAAATGAAGCCTCTTCCCCCTTCCACACAAAAACAACAACAGCAACAGCAATGAATAAAAGAGAATGTCAAGCAAACGAATAAACGCAGGGAGAGTTGAAGTGCACATTAATGACGCCCAACAGCTGCTGCAGCTCTTGGGCGTCTAATACGTATGATATAAGTGAGAGAGTGAGAGAGGGAGAGAGAGAGAGAAACTCCTCGTGGGCGTCTGCGTGCCGCACCCCTCTTGTCATTATTATTATTATTATTGTATATATATATATATATATATATATATATGTGTGTGTGTGTGTGTGTGTGTGTGTATGCGTGCATTTTGTTACTGGCGTTCTTCTTCATTCCTCTTTCATATCTTTTGTTGCTTCTGTCGTAGTCGTTGCGCCATTTCGCCATCCGCTGCATGGCGAAGAAGGAAGGAGGAGGAGGGAGAAGGGTGCGGCACAAACCAGCAGGGGCAACACAATGAACGAGAAGGATGTGTGCACCCGTGTCGGGTGGAGGGATTCGCCCTCCCCACCTTTCCACTTCCTTTTTTTTTCTCTCGTGTGTGGTGGTGGGGGGCGATTCAACGACGTCTCGGTGGACGCGGCATCGTGCACGTACTCTCCACGGCCACGCGTCTGAGGGGTGTATCCATCAGGCTGGATGTGTGGCAGTGTTTGTGTTTGTGCGGCAAGTGAGGCGTGTTGGCATGACTTCTGTTGTGCCACGCAAGGCCCGTTGCGCCGTGTTTCATGATCGCCGCCGCTGCCTGCCACCTGCCGCTCTCTGTTGCTCCACATGCATCTCTTTTGTGTTACTCGTGTGGCCCTCCCCTTCCCCCCTTTTTTTTTTGTGTGTGTGTGTTTGTTTTCTCTTCAGTCTCCCTCTCTTTCTACGTGCGCATACGCACACCCGCGTTGTGTCTGGTGTGTGGCTGAGCGAACGAAAAACAACAACAACAACAAAAAAAAAAAACACAAAAGCCCAGCAACTTCATCATCAGTGGCAGCAGCAACAGCAACAGCATCGAGAGAGGGGGTGGGGGAAACTATATGTAAGGAGAAAAGGAGGTGGGGATTGTGTGTGTGTGTGTGTGGTGTGTATTGAGAATGTCCCTACTTGCTCTTTCCGTTCTTGTGCTTCCGTTGACACTCCAGTGAATGATGCTCAACACGATCTCGCAGCTGCACGTTTCGGGTTTCCCCGTGGCGGCCTGCGTCGTGCAACACAAGACGCAGCTCGCTGCTGTCGTCCAGCGACTTCGGGCCTCGAGGGTACTGAGAAAAGGCCTCAATGTTACTCCGTTTAGGGTGTCAATTTTCGAGGTGGTGATACCCGCTGATAACACCAACCCCACTGATGGAGCGGAAGTTGCGGGATTGCGACTGCAGCGTCTGACGATTGTCCGTCGCTGCTGCTGTTGCAGCGGTGATGATGAGGATGACGCGGTTGAGGCTTGGACAAGAGCTGGCTGTAGCGATTTCGTTGCTGGGTTGCTGCAGCAGCAGCAGCAGCAGCCGTATTTTGCGGTTCATGTTGTTGGGGAGCTTTCAGAACCCCTGTTGGATGAGCTTCTCGTGCGAGAGGATGGAGAGAGGTGTGGTGGCGGCGTTGTGTGCATCGTCACGAAGCTTCGTCTCTATTCGGAAGCCTTTTGCACAGCCGCTGACCTGCCGTCGCCGCTTCGTGCACTGCGGGTACTCGCCACTGGCTGCCTCCTCAGGGAGGGTCGTAGCGGCACAACGGCTGTTGCTGCAGGTCCGCAGGAGGTTTTTCAGGGGTTCACCTTCTCCGAGTTGTTCGCTGGAATTGGCATGTTTCGTGTGGGTCTCGAACGTGCGGGTGGTCGGTGTGTATTCGCGGTGGAAAACGCCACACCTGCTTGCCTTGTGTACCACGCCAACCACGACGCAAAGGCAACCGAAGCGGCCGCAGCTGCCAGCGCTTCCGTTTCTTGTGGCACACCTGATCTTCGACCTGCACCGCCGCCTGCCTTCATTGGCGACATCACGGCTGTGCCCTCTTCGTTCTTCCCACATCACGACGTGCTGACGGCAGGCTTTCCATGCCAAAGCTTCGCCAAGGTGGGGCCAGGAACAGGTTTGCTGCACGAGAAGGGCTGGCTGTTCTTCGAGGTGGCGCGCGTCATACGGGCCTCCAGACCAAAAGGTTTTATTCTTGAGAACGTGGAGAATTTGCTGCACGTGGGACATGACACGCCGCAACTTGACTTGATTCTTCAGATACTCCGTGCACCTGCTGCTGCTGCTGCTTCTGGTGCCACCCTCTCCTATGTGGTGGAGTGTCGCGTAATTGATGGCGCGCTTGTAACACCACAGCGACGTCGGCGTGTATATTTTCTGGGTGTCCGCGCAGATCTCCCGCGGGCAACATCGCAGGCGCTCAATACCGCACTCGACGCGGCGGTTCAGCAGCTGGAGGCGTATCGGCAGGTGCATCCAGAGGCGCCCCGCTGTGTGCGGGATGTCCTCGAGTTTGCTGCTGATGCGCCTCAGCGGGATGAGCATCAGCTGGCGTCATTACGCCTGACGGAGGCGCAGTGGGAGTCTGTGCAGAAGAGCAGGACATTCCGTCGCTGCCCCGTCTGGCGTGTGGCCGATCTCGACGGTGTGGCACGAACATTGATGGGTAGCTACCGTGCAAGCTACGGGCTTTACTCGGAATTTGTTCCCCTGCTCGACTGCAGCCCCCCGATGCGGTTCTACTCTATCCGCGAGTGTGCGCGACTGCAGGGCATTCCCGAATGGTTCTCCTTTACTACTATTACTACTACTACTAGCAGCACTGCTGCTGCTGCAGGATCCCTTGTTTCGCCTGGCAGCAACGACGACAATGACGACGGCAACGGCAGGAACATGCAACAGTGTGTAATACCGCTTGGGGCGGTGTACAAACTAATTGGCAACGCAGTGAATCCCATCATTGTGGAACATTTGGGACGCGCTCTACAGTCGTGTCTCCAGCAGTAACATGACCGAGTCAATCGCTGTGGTTCTCCTCCTTCTCCTCCCCTCTCCTTCTAGTGTGTGTGTGTGTGTGTGTGTGTGTTGGGCCCGCCTCTCATTCTCTTGCTTGCAAATCATCCAGCCGCACACACAGACACACACACACACTGAGCGGGTACTTGCGACTCCTCGCTTTTCCTTTCGAAACGAATTGCATGCCCTAACCATAACCACCTACTGGAAATTTTCTTCTCTTCTCACCCTCGCGCGGACGACTGCCGCAGCTCTCAGAAGTTCTTGACGCCGTAGCCACCGACACCGACAGCAGCAATGCCGCCAAAGAAGGGAGGGAAGGACACGAAGGCCGCCCCAAAGAAGGGCAAGATGGAGAACCTCAACAAGGGCGCCAAGAAGGCCGCCAAGAAGTGGTCCAAGGGACGCACCCGCGAGGCGCTGCAGAACGCCGTCATGTTTGACAAGGAGACGATGGACAAGTTGATGAACGAGGTGCCAAAGTACAAGGTCATCACGCCGTCCATCATCAGTGACCGCCTCAAGATCTCCGTTTCTCTCGCCGGGAAAGGGCTGCAGCACCTTTGCAAGCAGAGGCTGATCAAGCTCGTCTCGTGCAGCAGCAAGCTGCGGTTGTACTCGCGTGTTTAGTGCAGAACACGCGGAAAGCTGGCGGCGCACACGCACGTGCAGATGAGGAGGAGGAGGATGGGAGAGAGAGAGAGGGGGGAGAGAATGGGAGAGAGTGGGCGTGTGCGGGGGGGAAGGTCGGGCGCAACAAGTGCGACAGCGTGAGCAGGGCGCGGTGGTGAAGGAACTGCACGTTGTCGCCGACACGCGTCTCATCGTCCCGCTCACCCGCTCGCCTCCCACAAGCCCCCCCACTTTTTTTTTTTTTGGTTCGTTTTCTCCTGTTTTTCCCCCACAATATACACACACACACACACACACACACACACACACCGTTTCTTTTTCGTTCTCGGTTCATTGATATGACCAGAGCGGTGCCACACGACGAACGAAAGGGGAAGGTGCGCGTGGTGGTGGTGGTGGTGGTGGGGGAGCGGAAAAGGCGCACGAACATGAACACGGAAGCGGAGCAGTGCGAAGTCTCTCATTTCATGCATATGCACTTGTTTTATTATTATTATTATTATTTTCAACAACAACGATAAGAAAGGCAGTTTGGTGTTCTTATTTATTTTTATTTTTTGTGCCGTTGCTTGTCTGCGCATGCACGCAGGTGATGGCGGCTGCGACACTAACCGCAAGTTGTTCTTGATGATTCTTCATCTTCTTGTCCATCTCTTTCCCTCTACAATTCTCATCACCACCACCATCATCGTCAACATCGTCATCATCATCATCCCCGTCAATGCATATCAACTCTCGCACAAAACAACAACAACACGAGAAGAAAAAAAGGGGAAAGGGAGCGCAGTTATTCACTTTTTTTTTTTTTTTTTTGTACTCGTAAAATAACTACTACAAAAGCGAGAAAAGGCAACGCAACATGCTGACTCGTCTTCGCAGTGCTGTTCTACGTGGTGCCGCCAGTGTCCGCGCCTCCTCGGGGGGTACGCCCGCAGACCACAAGGGGCGTGTCGGTTATGTGTCGCAAGTCATTGGTGCCGTGGTCGATGTGCACTTTGCCGATGGTGTGCCTCCCGTTCTCACGGCACTCGATGTGGTGGGCGACCTTGGCCGCGACGAGCCGCTGACGCTTGAGATTGTGCAGCATCTCGACGTGCACACCGGCCGCTGCATCGCGATGCAGACGACAGACCTGTTGAAGCTAAAGTCGAAGGTAGTGTCGACGGGTGGTAACATTTCCGTTCCCGTGGGGCGTGAGACGCTTGGCCGTATTTTCAACGTGCTTGGTGATGCCATTGACCAGCGCGGCCCAGTCGGTGAGAAGCTACGCATGCCGATTCACGCCGTGGCACCAAAGTTGGCAGACCAGGCGGCGGAGGACACTGTGCTGACAACTGGTATCAAGGTGATTGACCTCATTTTGCCCTACTGCAAGGGTGGGAAGATTGGTCTCTTTGGTGGTGCTGGTGTTGGCAAAACTGTCATTATCATGGAGCTTATCAACAACGTCGCCAAGGGTCATGGTGGCTTCTCCGTGTTTGCTGGCGTTGGTGAGCGCACCCGTGAGGGGACGGATTTGTACCTGGAGATGATGCAGTCCAAAGTCATTGATCTGAAGGGAGAATCCAAATGTGTGCTTGTGTACGGCCAGATGAATGAGCCCCCTGGCGCCCGCGCACGTGTCGCGCAGTCCGCCCTGACAATGGCAGAGTATTTCCGTGATGTGGAGGGTCAAGACGTGCTTCTGTTTATCGACAACATTTTCCGCTTCACGCAGGCCAACTCGGAGGTGTCTGCGCTACTGGGCCGTATTCCTGCCGCTGTTGGCTACCAGCCCACTCTCGCAGAGGATCTCGGACAATTGCAGGAGCGTATTACATCGACCACAAAGGGTTCCATTACATCCGTACAGGCGGTATACGTGCCGGCTGATGACATTACCGACCCTGCGCCAGCTACGACGTTCTCACACTTGGACGCAACCACAGTGCTGGATCGTGCAGTAGCGGAGTCTGGCATTTACCCGGCTGTGAATCCCCTCGAGTGCGCCTCGCGTATCATGGATCCCGATGTGATCAGCGTCGACCACTACAACGTGGCGCAGGATGTGGTGCAAATGTTGACCAAGTACAAGGAACTGCAGGACATTATTGCCGTGCTTGGTATCGACGAGCTGAGTGAGGAGGACAAGCTGATTGTGGACCGTGCCCGCAAGGTGGCAAAGTTCTTGTCGCAGCCCTTCCAAGTGGCAGAGGTCTTCACCGGCATGACGGGCCACTATGTACAGCTGGAGGACACAATCGAGTCCTTCTCTGGTCTGTTGATGGGTAACTACGACCAGGTTCCGGAGATGGCGTTCTACATGGTCGGCGGCATCACATCGGTGTTGGAGAAGGGGAAGAAGATGGCGGAAGAGGCCGCAGAGCTGGAGAAGCAGCGCCGTGCGCGTGCCGCGCAGGCAGCGAAGTAGAGAAGGCACGCAGACACAAACCGGGTGGTGGCGGTGGTGGGTGATGAAGTTGTGGGAATGATGCATCTGACATGAGAGGACTCGTAGGGAGTGGCGGATGAATAAATTGCGCGTCATCGACGCGTGCCACGCCACGCCGCACCGCCTGGCCTCTGACACCGCAGCCTCTTTTCTCCGACTGAATTTACATATATAAGGAGTGGGTGGGTGGGGGAGGGAGAATTCGTACCTTTTTTTTCTTTGTTTTTTGACGCCTCTTCACGTAAGAAGAAAATTAGTAATGAGGTGAAGTGCGGCGTGCGGGGCGTTTGTCTGATCGGGTGCGGCGGGAGGAGAAACGAGACGACGACGACGACGAAAGGGGTGCGAGGTGGAAATTTTTTTTTTTTTTTAAGGGTCAGAAGACAAAACAAAAAGGAGGAGGAGGGGGGGATTCGCTTCCTTTGTTGTTGTTGTTGTTGTTGTTGTTCCCCCTCCTCCTCCTCCTCCTCCTTTTGCTTCTCTTTCGTAAATCAAACAATCAAACAAAACATAAAAAAAAAAAAAAGAAAAGAAAAATGCAACAATAGAAATAAACCAACAAATAAATTAAGTGGGGATGGTGGAATGTGACCCACATGTTTGTGTGTGTTCGTTTGTGGCGGCAGCAGCAGCAGCAGCAGCAGCAGCAGCGGGTGGCAGTGCTGTTGGGGGACGAAGGCGACATTTGAAGAGGAGAATAGTCCCACAACACGCACGCACGCCCAACAACAGACAAACAAACATGAAGAAGAAATAATGCGCCCAAAAAACAGTCAAGACATTTATTAAGTGATGTTTTAGAAGAAGAAACGAAGACGGGTGTTGTGTGTGTGTGTGTGTGTGTGTGTGCGGCGTTGGACTAGATAGCAGAGGCGTGTAGCGGAGCCGTTGTGTTGTGTAGGGGATCGCTCTTTTTTTAAAAAAAAAACTTTGGCCCGTGCCTGACGTCAAAAGAGAAGGGAGGGAAGAAGGAGGGAATGAGAAATGTTGCACGATTTAGGGAGTGAGGGAAACGCGATGATGCCCGTGACAGTAGCTCTTGTCTGTCTGGAGGGGCGGGGTGTGGGCGCGCGCGTAGAGATGTCTGTTTATCCATGCGCCTGTGTGAGTGATTCTGCATGCGTCTGCGCGTGTGTGTGTGTGTGTGTTTGTGTTTGACCCCTTTCGCATGGTCTGGCAGCATCTCCTCCTTGTCGAGATTTGGCTACCCGTAATGTGCAAACTGCGTCACGCGCTGCCTCTTTACCTCCTTTTTTCGTTTTGTTTTGTTTTGCTCTCTTGTCGTGCTCTCGTTTGCTGCTGGTAGCCTGCTGCGTGTATATATATATATATATATATATATATATATATATATATATACATAGAGAGAGAGAGTGTGTGTGTGTGTGTGTGTGTCAAGACTACTACTACTACTACTACCAGCAGCAGCAGCAGCAGGTGGAGGAGGAGGTGGTGGTGGTGGTGGTGGTGGTGGTGGTGGTGTGTAGTTCGTAGGCGCAAGGGGAAGTTTGCGTTTGTATTTTAGTTGGGTGAGTGAGTGAGTGTGTGGTGCACATATGCTGAATTGGTGGCTCATTGTGCTTATCATCATCATCTCGCTGCTCTGCATTGCCCTCGGCGTCTATGTGCTCTTCTACTTTCAGTCGGAGGAGGACGAGGGAGAGGCGTGTGGCGCCAAGGTGCTTGTCGTCATTGGCATGGTCGTCTCCATCGGCGTCTTGCTGCTGCTGCCGTTTGACGTCGCCAACGCCGCTGATCCCACTGTCATGAACAAATGGGTCGACTCACTCGACACGCAACTTATGTGGCAGATCACCATGTGGATGCTTGCGGTCCTGGCGCTCGTTGTGGTGCCATTTGTCATGTTCTTCTACGAGGCACACGACCCGGAGGAAAACAAACTCACCCAGCAGATTGTGCAGGCGGTTTTGTACACGTGCGTCGTGTTTGGCGTGTTTGCCATTGTGTGCGGCGTCTGCTACGCGAAGATCGGCGTGGCGATTATTCCTGTTCACACATATGAGGCTTTCCCACAATTAGCCGTTGACATGCAAGCCGTCGCGTACAACGGCACCGACACTTTAGATCATGTGGAGGTTGGCGTCAGCTTCTTCACGTACTGCATGGGGATGCTCTGCCTCGTCGGCTGGGTGGCCTTCTTTTTGTATGGCGGTGTTGGGCTCGCGTCGTTTCCGGTGGATCTGATTCGTGGATTTGTGTGCCGACCAAAGGCATTGAACCGCTTGACCTTTGCGCAGGAGATGGCCATCGTTGCGGCCAAGGGCGATGCACTACTGGGGTTGGCACTCGACCTGCAAAAGGCGACGCGCGGCACCATTTCTCGCTCGCTGAAGCGGAAAATTAATATTCTGCGCAACGAGACGTATATTTTGGAGGCGCAGCAGGACCAACTCATATGGGCCTACACACAGGCTGGTGGATCCCCGTTCATTGTGTACGGGAGGCTTGTGCTCGGCATCGTGTCTTTAGGCCTCAGCACTGCGTGGGTGCTGCACGTATTCCTCTACAATATATTTAACAAGACACCCTTTCTCAACACGATTCTCACCGAGTTGGATCGCGTCTTTGCGCTCTTCGGGGTCGTCGGATACGGCGTGTTCGTCTTCTACCTCATGTGGATTACATTTGAAGGGCAGGTGCGACTTGGGATGCGGCTTGTCTTTTTTCAGATTCACCCACTCAAGCCACATGACACAACACTCAACTCGCTGCTGTTTAATGTGTCCATCTCGCTGCTGACAAGTTTCCCCGTCGTGCAGTTCGCCGCTCGCTCGTTTCAAGAGTACAGCCCACGGACAGCTGTGAACTCCTTGATGAATGCGTACGTGCTGCATCTGAAGGGCATCGGCTACGTGATTCAATGGGCACAATTGTGCTTCGTCGGCGTATCGTTGCTGTCACTATTCTGGGTGATCCTGTGCCCCGTGCACACGAGCCGAAGAGACCCCAAAAAGCTGCAGCTCGCAACGTAGCGAGTCGGTGCGGAATGTGCTGCAAACACGCGAGCATCCATCATCATTTTGTCGTCGTCGTCGTCGTCGCCGCCTCCGCCACAAGCACCAGAAAGCGGGAAGAAGAAGAAGAAGAAAAAAAAAACAAAACAAGAATTAAAAAGAAATAAAAGAACAACAAAAAAACAAAATGACATCAGCAGCAGCATTCGGAACTGTGATAACGGGGCGATCACGAGAGGAGCTGAGAAGAGGCGAAGCGCTATAAATATAACAGATGTTATATTAATGCGTGCGTGTGCATTTGGCGCTGTTGCAATTCTCTGCGTTTTTGCATCTCACGTGCAACAAAACGTCTTTTTTCTTTTATTTTCGTCGTTTTCGGTGACGCCTATCGACTGCTGGCCATGCGCAGGTGTTGTCTGTTTGTGTTGTCCTTCCGCCTCTACTCCGTTTGTTTCGTGTTGCTCGCCGTTTTTTTCCCCCCCCCGCGTGGCTCTCGGCACACACGCGTGCGTGTGTGGATGAAAAGAGCAGAGAGAATGCGCATGTTTTTGCATTGTGAATAAAAACAACAACGGCACCAACAACAAACTGTTATTTAATTTGTTATTATTGTTATGATGATGATTGTTATGATTGCTGTCCTCGTTGCGCCATCTTACTTTCGCTTTCTCGTTCCTTTCCGTTTCTTCGCGCACTCATCTGCACTGCAGGATTGATCGGAGCAAAACTCAGCAAAAATACTACTCTGCCGCTGCGGGGGCGGGCCAAGTACCGCTCCGTGGGAAGAACGACCTCACCGCCTGTGGCACCGCAGCACACATAAGCAGCCACACAGACTGAGAGAGAGACTTGCGTGCGACACGGGTGGTGGGCGACATTGCGGGGGAAGTGGGTGCGTTGGTGGTGTAGACATCGGGGGCAAAATCCAAAACCACATAACCAAATCGTGCGCCATCCGGCACCATTGCACTGAGAGCAGCAATCGGAACTCCCCCCACACCCACACCCAAAAAAAAAAAAAAAAAAAAGAAAAAAAAAAGAAATTTACACGGGGAACCCTCCCAGAGATGCAGCCCGTGCAGCAGGACTCGGCCATGCCGCAGCTCAATCTGCCTGATGGGGTCACCGTGTGGGACGCAGCCGCGCTTGATGACGAGCGGCGAAACCACAATGCTGACGGTCATGCGGATCGTCTAATGCAGACAATCAACATTCTCGGAAGGCGCAGCAAGACGTCACAGAAGCTGAATGTTGTCTTGACTTCAGTCTCTCGTCTGTCTGAGAACAACAAGTCTCGGCTCTATTTAGCTTGCAGCGGTGGCTACGGTGTTGGCATCCTGAAGGTGGGCGTAAAGAAGTTGTTTGTGACGCACCCGTCGTACTTCTCCCTTATGGAGATTGACCCACTCTGTGTTCTGGATTTCTTCGTCGACACGAGTTGTCAGCGACAGGGTTTTGGAAAGTTGCTGTTTGATTTTATGCTGGCGAGGGAGAAACTCAACCCTGGCGAGGTGGCTATTGACCGCCCAAGCGATAAGTTTCTCGCGTTCCTGCAGAGGCACTACGGGCTGACGGAGTACACGCCACAGTCAAACAACTTTGTAGTGTTTCACAGGTATTTTGATGCGTGGCAGCCGTCACGCGGAAGGAGCACCAGAAGCACTGAAGCGTGGAACTCCGGTCTACCCGACTCGCGGCAACAACATCAGGGCTTTGCAAGGGGCGTTGACGATGATCGTCGAAATGTCAATAATGCCGGCAACAGAAATGAGCCCAATATGCCATCTTCACTGGTGCCGCAGGACAACCAACGACCTGGGCACCAGAGAGGCACCGGTGATCCGTCCTCGCAGCAGCCAAGAAACTTCACACCGTACGAAACGCAGTACGAACAGTACATGCGGGAGCGGGCCCATCAGGAGCAGCGACGGTCATCCTGGCTGCAGAGCATTCAAAAGCCACTCTCCTCTGCAGGTGGGGGAATGCCTGGGGCCGGCTCTGATCTGGGGCGCCACACATCCCCCTCTCGCAGTGGGGTGCCGTACAACATCATAAGCGGTGCCCCCACACGTTGACGCTGGAATGGGAGGAGTGAGAGGTGGAGGAGGTGGTCAGAAACAAACAAAAACAAGAGAAAATGAAAGGAGGGATGGGCTGGGACGAGGAAGACAGCAGCAACTGCCATGTTCAGCGTCACACACGTAATACGAGGTGCGAGAGGTAAACCACCACCACCGTCATCATCATCATCATCATCAATTTCCTCATCAGCATCTCGTTTTTCGTTTTCTTTTTTTTTTTTTTTTGTGTGTGTGTGTGTGCCCCTCCCCCCCTTTTTTTTTGTTTGTTTGTTTTTCTTCTCACGCCCCGCCCACCCGCCCTTTTTTTTTTGTTTTTTTTTTCCTCCTCCACCTCCTCCACGTCCACTGCTGCTGCTCCACTCTCTCACCCTTTCTCTCTGCCTGCGCATGTTTTATGTGTTTTTCTGTGTGTGTGTGTGTGTGTGTGTGTGCGTGCGAGGCGAACCGGGCGGGATTTCATGTTGGGACGGCGGGATGAAACGCAGTCCACACACCCCAACGGCGAGCGCTGCTCGTTTATTCGTGTGCTTCTCTACCTGTCGGTTGCCACTGGTACACACACTCACACACACACTCTCTCTCACGCACGCACGCACATTTTATTTGTGTTGTTTTTGCTCCCCTGTCATTTCAATCACACACATGCACTTTGTAATTTGTCATGTGGATTTTGTTGGACACGCGAGGAGTCTGCCTCCTTTTCTTCTTCTTTTTTCCCCCCCCCCCCCCCCCCCCCAGTTCTTCGCCACTCTTGGCACTGCACTGCTTTCCAAACAGCGAGCTGACTGACTGCGGATACGCATCATTTGCACGCGTGAAGGGGCGTAAAACAAACGGAAGGGGACGGAGGATAACGAAATGCCGCGGCCTTTTGGTGTCTGGGCGCCGGCCACAACTCTCGCGGAGTACCGCGCTCGCCTGCCGAACCTTTTCGCCTTTTCCTTCAGGTGGGTTTACGCGGCGAGGCGTGAGGTTTACTACCACCCAGAGGCACTTGCGCACTTTAAGGACCATCAGCAGTACAAGGACGCCGTAGACACTGTCAGGGCGATGCGCGTGTCGGATAAATTCTTCGGTGAGGGTCAGAAGCTGCCTCGTCACCCCATCATAAAGCTGCTCGGGGTGATGGGTGTTCACGGCTTTATTCTCTACAACGGGTTGCGCTACTACTACGGCACATATATCCCAGCCAACAATCCGACGTGGCGCAAGGTGGTGAATAAGGAGTGGGAGGAGGCGATCAACACATCACCATGGGACCACATGTCGCACGTGTGGCAATACAGCGATCAGTACGCGACGGTGTTAGGCGAGGCTGGCTCACCAGGCCCACGGAAGTTCTACATCCCCGCCTAAATGTTTTGCGAGAGACGAAAAAAAAAAAAGAGAGAGAGAGAAAGAAAGAGAATGTTTGTTTGTGTTGGTTTGGAAGCAGCCGAAACTCTATTTGCTTCCATCCTCCGCCTCTCTGCACATATGCAGGCGTGTTGAGGAGGATGAAGAAGCAAGCAGAAACAAAAAAAAAAAAAAGCAAACGGCAAGGGCAGGAGGGGGTGGTGATGGTGTGAAATTTCAAGAGAGAAGCAAAACCAACAATAAACTCCCACCAAAGAAACCCCCCCCCCCCAAAAAAAAAAAAAAAAAGAGCCAAAGAGAAAAGAGGGGAGGGGGAGTCGTATTGCCAACAGATTCCAAGTTCGTGGGTGTATGATGGGGATGTTTGTGTTTTTTTTTTTCTCAAAAAAATCCCCCCTTTTTTTTCCCTCCTTTGGTTCTGTAGCCACACCGTTATGACCACCATTTGTTCTTCTGGGCCTGTGGGCGTATGATCCGTTCATGCGCTGCGGGTGACGACGAGTTGTGGTGCGTAGAGAGTCGCGGGACAAGTGGTGGTGGTGGTGGTACTAATAGGGGAATGCCGGAGGGGAGGGAAGACGGGGAGGTTGTAGTGGAACGAGAGGGATTTAAAGGCAACACGGCGTGAAGCACACACACACACACACACACACACACACACACAGACAAAAAAAAAGTAATAATAAATGTGGGTGGGTGGAGAAGAGGAGTGGGAGGGTTGGTGTATCTTTGTTTCTCCTCCACTGTGTGTGTTTGTGGAGCTTGCAACAATAGGGAGCGATGTGGTGTCGCACCTGCAGGCCCACCCAACACCAACGGCGTTACCGTTTGCGTTGGAAAGCCCGATGTTGAGATGGTCATGCATTACTGGTCTCTTTTGTTGGCAGATGATGTACTCCCGTTCAATCGCACCTGTTAGTTTTTTTTTTTTCTTTTGTCTTGTGTTTTGTTGTTGTTGTTGTTCTTTTTGCGTTTACCTTTTCACTTCCCTCCACGCCTCCTTGCATTTCTTTCTGATGTGTGCGGCGTGCGCTAGATGCAGTGGTCTTGGCAGTAACAGAGCCAAGGAGGAGACAAGACATACACATACATATACATAGAGAGGGTGAGAGAGTGTGTGTGTGTGAGTGAAGGGCTGTGTGGTGGTGGTGGTGGTGGTGGTGGAAGTGAGCAGACGGAGAAGCGGAGGGGTGAAACTAACGCGCCTGGCTTTATTTTGGTGACCCGCGCTGTATTATCAATGCTCCCCTCACGTGTGGAGGTGCGACGGGTGTGCCTTGGAGATGTGGACGGGGAGGATGGGTTACATTGGTGCGCAGACACGGATGGCGATAGCTCATCGCAATGTTACTTGTCGCTAAGCGGCCCTCGTGGTGTAGAGGTGAGCACCTGCGCAGCGCTGCAGCAAAAGCCCATTGCGGGAGATGTGCCTCGGGTGTTGTGTGTGACAAACACCGATTTGGTGGATGTGGTGTTCGTGGTGCAGCAGCAGCAGCAGCAGCAGCAGCAATTCAATACGAGTCGGGATGAAGAAGGGGATGCCGGCTTGTCTTCTGATGCTTCCCGCGATGGTGTAACACTTGTTTGTCAGTTGTGGCGTTGTGAAACCGAGACGGTGGTGGATGAGCGCTTTGAGAAGAGCAAAGCGGCGTTGGGATCCTCATCGGACCCCTTTTCTTCTTTTAACCTCTCTGCCATCTCATGTAATGGCGACCATGACAATGCCTGTGCTGCTGACGCTGATGGCGGCGGCGGCAGCAGCAACAATAGCAGTGGCAAAAGGGAGAGAGCTGTGGTGATGGAGCCGAAAGCGGCGTCGGCGTCTGCGTCGGCAGCGGCAGCAGTAGCAGCCACGTGGCATCCAGTCGCCGAAGGATGTGTGAGTGCCACGCAGTACGGCCTACAAACCGTAGAGCTTTTCCGGGACGCTTTTGCGAGGGAGCACATGAAGGTCTTTGCATCTGTTTTGCTCATTATCAAGCCGCGTCTACAGCTCGTGGATGTGGGGGAGCTGCCGTTCGTTTGTCTAGCAAAAGAGGACGGTAATGCCACACCAACACACCCGGTAACGCATGGGCGAGTCGTCGACCCCGTAGCTCCATTGGGCGAGCCCTCCGCTGTTTCCGTTGCTGTTGCGGCTCATGAGGCAAGTTCCCTCGGCGAGACAATTTTTGTTGCATCAGAGTCAGGGGGCGCCGAGACGACTCTGATGCAACAGCGGAAGGAGTGTGACGGCGACTGCGGGGGTGGGGAAAGGAGTGGTGACAAGGCGCGTTGGATACTGTTTGTCGAGATGAAGCGGTGGCGGCGGGAATGTGTTCCTTGTGACGTGGACGACGACTACGAAAGCACGGCGGCCAGTGGAGCGGGACGATATGAAGGAGGAGGCGGCGATGGAATCTGGAGGTTGACACTCTGCGGGGCGGATGGATGCGTGCTTGCACACGGCTCATCTTTCTTTGGGTTGATGTGCTGCTGCCATGGGTGGTCTGACGCTCTGGTGGTCATGGGTGACGGCATTTTGGCAGCTTCCGTTGTGTCGCTGCAGCTGCAGGCGATGTTTCCGCCACCACCACCACATTCTTCCTCCTCCTCTGCGGGTCACCACGGCGAGAACCACAGCGCCTTCGTCATGGCTGAGGGTGGCGAGCGGCTTGGCGACGCATTTCGCTGGGAAACGGTGGCCACGTCAGAGCTGCTGCCCATTTCTGATCTTCTGGCCTCTGCAGCAAATGAGTCAATGCAATCACTCGGGTTATATCCAAGGGTGGACGATACGGTGGACGCACTTCGTGTTCCGTTCTCCACTGGGAGAAGGTCGATTAGGGCACGTGCGTGTTTGATTCGGTTGCCAGCAGTGGTAGGCGCAGTAGATGGCGCCTGGTGGAGGCGTATGTGTGCGACGACGGCACGGCAGGAGCAACAACAACTTCAGCAGCAGCATTCAGCTGCTCACATCAGCAATGAATCACAACAGAAAAGCGAGTGTCTCATCTTGCATGAAGGGCAGACGCCAGATGCAACGGCGGTGGCGACAGTGTCTTCTGTTGCGCTGCATGTGAGCGTGGCGGTGCTTGAGAGCCTCCAGTCGCTTGTTGACATTGATGCGACATACCCTATTCTTGCACTCACCGTGAGTGGGGGGTGTGAGGTAGTGCTCGGGTCAGCTGCTGAAAGAGAGAATGACCATGACGATGATGGTGAGCTGCGTCGTGCCCCTGTGATGCGCTTCGACACACGCATCCACACAACACTAGACGAGGCGCACCCGCTGCTATTGCTGACGCTGCACAGCCCTGCGGCGCCGGAGGTGGTCTTTGGCCGGACAACATTGTCTCCCTCATGGCTATCGCTGCCAATGGGACGCGGATGGTTCCCGCTGCACGGGGAGGGCCACGTCGGCTACGAGAGGAACCGTGAGGGATGCACTCGACGTGTGGTTGGGTGGATCCACTGCGTTTACGAGTGCGTGTGCACCACGAAACGGGGTGCGGCGTCCGTTGCGGATACGGCCGATAGAGAGCTTCTTCAACTTCTGCATCGGAAGCAGCAGGGACTTCCCCCGTCTCTTCCCGCCCCGCTGTCATTATCCAAGTACCTCCCCTCCCCCACACTCGCAAACGCTCCTCGGTGGAATCACCTGGATATTTCCATCGTCGAGGTGGCAGACCTGGGTGACAGCAACAACAACAACAACAGCAGCAGCATCAGCAGCAGCGGCGGCCGCACGCTCTACATCAAAGGCTACCTACTTCCTCTGAATGCCACCAAATCGAATTCACATGTGACACACTGTGTGTCCACCACCACATTGTTCATGGGAGCCGAGACCTTTTCCAAAGGCTCACATCAGGACTTGTTGTACAGTTTTGATATCGCCGCGGAAACGACGCACCTCGTCATGTTTGTTTTTGAATGCTCAGATGAGGGGCTGCCTTCCGGTGAGACGAGATGCCTGGGCGTGATAGACTTGCCGCGAGTAGTTCATTCCCGCTTCTGGGTGACACCTACGGGGGAGGCGTGGTTTCCTCTTGTGGCCCCACGGCAAGCTGCGTCTTGCTACTCCGGGAGTTTGTTGTTGCGCTGGTCGTTTAGTTCTGTGGATGACCTCTGCAGCGACGAGCTGCGCGGTGTGGACGCGAGTCTCCGCCCAACGTGGCTGGATCCCGCGCGAGCACAACTACACAGCCCAATTTGGCTACAACTTGACTGTATAGAGTTGGTGTGGCCGTGGCTGCTGCACTGCGCGGCCTGGACGACGGCATTTTCATTATCACAATCGTCGTCGTCGTATCATAGAGATCATTGCTGCCTGCTCGTGCGACTAACTGCAAGTCAATTTTCCCATGAGATAATAATTGTTCCATCAGAGGCAGACCGTTTTCTGTTTTTTGCCCATGAAACGGTCTGCCTTCCGATGATGATGGTGATGACGGACCGCATTGAGGTTGCAGTGTGTTACCGTTACAACAGCAGAGAGCAGCTTTCAATTCCATTTGATGAGGCGACAAGGTCGAAGGCTCCTAGTTCTTCTTCCTTGACTGCTGCAGCAGCGCCTGTAGGTGTTGTTGTTATTGGGGTTGGAGAATTGCTGCTTTCAAGCGATGATGTGGCTGAACTTGTCACATTCGACCAGGTGCGTCATATGGCGATAAGAATTGAGCCGCGCGGTGCAATTCCCCACTACTGCATGCCATTTGGCATGATGACGGCGCACGTGTCCCTTGCTCGAATCACGCGAAAGCGTGACACGCGATGGGTGTGGCCTCCACCTCATTGTCCTACCGTTGTGGAGCTTCGGTTTGGGAGATTCATTAGGCTCAATGAGCCTCATCGTGTCACACCGTCGAAGATTGTGACACCGTCGAAGATTGTGACACCGTCGCAACCGCCGCGCTGGATTTTCAGCGTTCGAGAGAGAAAAACGCTGGTGGACAAGGCTGGACCAACCAATAGCCGCGATACGCCGGACTCCTTTCTTGCTGACATAGTGCACCCACCTGTGGTACTTTACAACACGTCGGTCGCGTCGGCATGCGCGAGCGATGCATGTCTGTACCTACATTGGCCTTCCCCACCACCTGGGATGAGACTGCAGCAGCGGCCTCAACCTCCAATAATTGATCTTCTGATTTCCCAAGAGGCTGCCACGGCAGCTGCAGCGGGCTCAGCACCTACGATGAGGCAGGATGGTGCACATCTGGAAGCTAGTTTTTTTGGTACTCTCACCCTCGATTTATCGTGCTGCTTCTCGGAGCTGAAGGGCAAAGGTCTTTATCCTCTGCATGGCCTCTCCTCTCCCTTCGAGGCAGCGCAACGTGATGAGAGCGTGGTCGGCTATGTGGAATTGGAATACGTTCATAATTTTGTTGAAGAGGAGCTAGAGAAGGATGAAGATGGTATCGCGTGCAAGACCGATCGGCGTGGTGACGAGGAGGTAACCGAGAAGAAAGAACTAGTGCACCTGACGGTGGTGAGATCGCGTTATCGGCAGCAGAAACAGCATCTGAATTCTACACATGGTACGGAAGAAGAGCTGTTAACATCCTTTCTGGTGGGTGTCGGCCAGGTGACGTGGCGTACAAGTCTGCAGGCGGGTATGGCGCCGATGTTCGGCTGTCGGATGGTGTTTGAAGTTCCCGGCACGCTGGGAGAGAAGCGACGGGAAAAGGATGCAGTGCTAGATATCCGTTTGCAGATGTTTTACGAGATGCCACTGAACAGTGGGGATACTGCCGCTCTGGGTGGGGCGGCGTCTCCTCAACTGCCGTCTTGTGCTTTCGCCTTTTTGCAGGTGAGGTATGACGATCTTGACCCTGCCGGCGAGGTGCCTTGGAGTCAGTGGGTTCCCATTTTTACGGCGGATGCGCAAATGGGGGGCGCGTCCGTTCTTGTTGGTGAGGTGCTTCTTCAGCTTGGCCGATTGGCCTCTTCCTCTTGGGGTTGTGTGACGCCATTGTTGGTTGGCAACATGCCTCCAGAGATAAATGGGTTGAACGGCGTTATGTCGATGGCAGCTGAAGTTGGTGCGGCGGAGAAATGCGAGGATGGAGGAGATCCCTCTCCTCCGTTCCCACTTTATCTCGCAGTGCAGATACGTGACTTGGTGGTGCTTGACGGTTCTGTTTTTGATCTGGTACCAGCAGATGATGTAGGAGGGTTGGTTGTGACAATCTTCATGGAGGAGCTGTCTGTGTCTACCGAAGCACACGCGTATTCTTTATGCTTTCCGGGTGTCGAGGAGGGGGAGGATGAGAAGCCGAAGCCGAAGCGGGTTGTGCCTCTTGTGTGTGGTGGTGGTGGTTGGGCGCGGTATGGAGACCGCACCACTATAGCAGTACGCGACCTTGCCGTGAGTCGGTATGTCTGGATGGAGCGCTGTCTGCTTCCCATGTATCTTGGGAAGAATGACTTCGGTCTTCTGCGCATTGAGCTGCGCCGCGGCGGGGACCACGGCGGCGTGGTGGGCAGCGGGTGTCTTGGCGGATGCGACTTGTTTGGCCGCGTAGTGTATGCCGTCCCAATCGTTGTTCCTGGTGAAAGTCTTCACCACCCATTTGGTATCTTGACGGTAGCGATGACGAGGGCACCGCTCTACCTGGACTCGATGTCCGTCACGGCCTCGCTGCCGCAGACTTTCTTGCTTGCAAACGCTTCAGCAGCTGTCGATGGGCACTTGCCTTGCAGCTGGGTGAGTGCGAGTGAAGCGCGCGGCGATCCATTGGAGAGCGGGGATTCCTCAGAGCTTGCAGTGATGAGGCTCGCTGTGCACAATGTGGAGATATTCGGGCGGAAACTAACACCCAACGATCACCACTGGGGGCTGACGCTGGGATGTGAGGCGGCGTGGATGGAAGGAGAGGTGAGCCAGTGGATACGCCTAGACGCCGATTGCTTCGCAGAGGATGAGGATGGGTGGGGCGGCGTGGTGTGCGCGAAGAATACCTGCAAGATGGAGATATGCGTGCACCGCGTCGAGACGGAGGGAATTTTGGTGTCAAAAACAAAAGCGCTAACACCACCAAAGGGGATGAATGCCAGCTTGTTGCAGCGGGCCTGTGGTCAGTTTGTGGTAAACTCCTTCCCAAAAGAAGACAAGAAGTCGAGCTGCTCTTTTGACGTGGACTTGATGCAATGGCATGTCTCGGAGGAGGAGGCGCGTGAGGACGGGGTGTGGGTGCCTGTGGGGCGGTTGAGCGTGACACAGCATGTGCTTTTACTTTCCAATGACCTGCACAATGCGTGCAAGGTGCTTTTTGAGCGTGTGCTCCGTATAGAAGTGGTGGAGCTGATCGGCGTTGTACGTGTGGTGCAGCACCCACACATACGCCACTCTCGTCATCGTCATCGTCATCGTCATCCTCGTCTCTGGTCGCGTCATCACTGTCATGTAGGTGTTGGCACTGGGGGGGTGGCATGTGGTGGAAGAGGTAAGGAAGCGTTTGTGTACTTGCGTCTGCAGTACGGGAAGGCGATGGCAGACTCTTTTCTCTTTGCTCCATCAAACTTGGATCCTGCAGACGCCATGGACACCACCGTTATTGGCGGCAACGGGAACAACAGCATCAGCAAGCGTGGCAGCGTGCGCAGCGTCAAGACCAATGCACCACAGCCTCTGGTGGTGCTGGAAGAGTGCTGCCCAGAGGACAGTGGAAGTACAGTGGAGGCGCATCTCTTGCTACATTTACGCCAAACCCATGTGGAGGCGACGCAAGACATTCTAGTGCAGCAGCTGTCAACCGATAAACGGATTGGTGAGGGGATTATTCGTGTGCCGGTCCCAGAGCTGAGCAGCGAGGAAAACATGGGCACCGCCATGCCGGAAATGTGGGTGCCCATTCCGGGTGCGGATCGAACACGAATGGCGTACGCGCGTGTGCGGTGTGCGTGGTCGTACCGAGCCTCCATGGGCGCCTGGTTGGCGTGCGTCAAAATTCGATCGCGGGGTAATGGATGCACGCTGCGCGATCCATTCCTCCGCTTCATGATGCGCTTCCCGAGTGGGGTGACATGCCCATTGCTACTTGACATCTTGGGCGCCACTTCGACGAGGACGGATGAATCTCGTTGCGCCACGGTGGCGGCATCACGGCAAGTTATGTGGTCCTTTTCTTTCATTCAGCTGCCGACAATTTGGCCGATAGGGCCCCGGGTGGAATGCATCGAATTGCACGACCGCGTAGCGGAGGGGCTTACAGTGCACTTGGGCACCCACAATTGCACAGCAGGCGACACATTACTGTTCGCGTCTTGTGAAGCACGGGTAAGCGGGTGTAGTAGTGACTGTGATAATAATGCATCATCCGGACGCTGCTTGAGCTTCGGGTGTGACGAGAAGGGAGATCACGCGGTGCTACTCGCGCGATCCCTGCGGCCGCCAGCAACGAGTGGTGCGACAGCACATCTGTACGTGCCATTTTCCTGGTGGCCCGTTAGAGCCACCTTGCACCTTGCCATTCCCGAATGGGGCGTGACGGGGGGGATGGGTGCAAGTCGTGTGGAGGTGAGTTGCAGCTTGCGAATGGGGAGGTGGCGATCGGGAAGATGGGAGGAGGCGGAGACAGGTGATGAGCCCGACGAGGAGGCAGCCGATGTTGCTGCTGTGACAGGCGAGGTGTTTGCTTCGCAGATTACTGTTAATCCTTCCACGGAGGAGGTGACGGCGACGTGGGCTCTGCCTGCTGACAACAGTGGGGTGTTTGCGCGCAAGCTATCGATTGACAGGATGCGCAATGGGTCGGCGCAGTATGCTCTGCGGGCGCGTATCGTCTGCCGAGTGCGCCATGATGTTGCATCGTCCTCAGCGCAAAAAAGGATGCCTCCGATGACAGCGGCAGAAGGGAGAAGAGTGATGGAGTGCGAGCCATACGCCGCGGTGTCGACGCACATGGCCTTCTTTGTGGTGGACGACGGTTGTGATGCGGTGAGTGGCGAGACCGTCTTAACGCTCGAGAATTGGTCCAGGAGTGACGGTGGCAGCACACGAGTTGACACTGCAGCAAGTTCCTCCCTCACCCTTGCGTGGGCTATTGAACATGACAGGATGGTGTTGGTTGCACTGGAAGAGAAAAGCGGTCAAAGAGCAAAGTCGCGTGATATGTTTCTCGGAGGTCTTGAAGAGGAGAGGGACAAGCGTCATGAGGTGACTGATATGCAGCAGGCACCGCTTCCGCTTCCGCTCCCGCTCCCGCCGCTGCTGCCGACGTGGGTGATGACGGCGGTTGAGGTGTGCAACATGCCGCTGGTGCAGAGCCTGGTGACTAGCACGTGCATGTCTGCAGCTGGCGGTTGCACGTCTCCTGGCATTGCCGTTTTAGCTCATCTGGTTTCACTGAAACACCGTCACCGCCGCACGTCTTCCTCACGCTCGCAGAAGGTGGAGAATACTGCTGTACAGTACTCTCTTTCTTTTGCCATGGCTGACCACACGACTGCAATGCGGCCATCGCTCTACTCGCTGCAGCTCAAACCAGGGTGGTGCATTGAACCACAGGAGTGGATGGATCACAAACGCCCTCTGTACCTCACACTTTGGCAGGTGATCTCGAACGCGGAGGGGCTCACTTACGCGCTTGGATCGATGCGCCTTGATCGCATTCTCCGCGACGTTTTTGGGCAGCTCCCCGTAGGGACTGACGCTGATGTTCCGGAGGAGGTGGTTACGGATTGGAGACATCTCCGAGGGGCGGCGGATGTGCCGCCGGAAAATGGCGGACTCGTGCGACTGCGATGTCGTCCTATTGTGAGTCCCACCGCCACAGGAAAGTGCCTGGATCACTTCCAGATGATTGTTTGGGTTGAGGTGCTCTGTGTCACTACGTGTTTTTTCGATGGCGCAGATTCATCGATGAGTGGTCGCTCTTTGGGTTTGGTGTTTTCCCCCGCAGGCGGCAGCCGTTGCTTTTCGTCCTGTAGCACGACACATTTGGTGGTTGAGGCCACGCCCTCTACTGGCGGAACGGGGGGTGATGTAGCAGGTGGTGACACTGGTGAAGATGTGTCGTCAACCAGCAGGCTGGTGGCGCACTCACCATTTCACAGCCTCGTGCTCAATAGAAAGTGGGTGGACGCTGACAAGTCTCCTGATGATTCGCTGGGAATCGATATTCACTTGGTGGAGTGCCGGGATATGGGCCGTCCGCAACCGGAAAGCGTGAGCTTTGGGCGTGGCGACGTTGCTCGTGTGCTGGCTGTCGAGCGGCTGGATCTACGTTGCGTTGAGCACATGTCGCGCAGCGACTTGTGCTCTGCTGGATGTGTGCAATCACCGCCTTCCTATGGCGCCTCTGACTTCACCGTGATGCTTAGTCACCAACTGGAAACCGTGACGGTACGCCTACACGTGGTGACACTCACAGACGCGTCTCCTCAAATGTCAGCCGAGCTGAATGAAGAGGCTACTGGGACAAGTTTCCCGCCGCGATCTTTCTTCGTGGGCGAGGGGTTTGGCGAGGACAGCACCCCAAGCGATGGCGTTCTGTGCATTGCGGGTGGCAGGTTGTACAACATCGGGGAGGAGGTGCGTGAGTGGGATCTGCCTGACGTGCAACGCATCTGGTCCTCCTCATCGCCCATGACCGGTGCAGCCGCCTTCCACATGCCCTCCATGTCTTTCAGATGGAAGCCGGTGGATGCAAGGCGAATGGCGCCGTTGCGCCTTGTCCGCCGTGTTGGACACACGGCATGGGTCTGTGATGACAACTGCATCATGGTAGAGGGCGGTCTATGTGTGGCGCGAGAAGCGGCAACAGCACCAGCGCCACCTGCAAAAAAGGACTTAAAACACACGCGACGTCGAAGGGGCTGTTTTGCGAGGGATGGCTGCGATTATGCAAAGGTGGCATTTATCCGTGATGTGTCCTCCACTATTTTGTGCTATCACCTCAAAGAGCACAACTGGAGTGTGATACTCACAGAGGGAAGCGACGCAATCGGCAAGGGTGACGATGCAGCTGTGCGTTTTCAGCGCGTATTTCATTCTGCCGTGGTCATCCGTGACAAGGTGTGGCGCTTCGGTGGTTGCATGGTTGCGGAGGAGAGGCGCCGTAGTGAGTTGGAGGCTGTGGGTGTTGATGTTGGCGCAGAAGAGGCTTCCGTGCATTATGCCGATGTATCGAAGCCCGTGATTTTGAATGAGTTGGCGTATTTGCATCTCTCCACGCACCAATGGAGCTCTGTGCAACCGGTGATGCAGAAAGGCAGCTGTGTGAAAAGTGAACCCAACCACGCCTCGCCAATTCCCACTGCTGCTGTTGCTGTTGGGGCGTCACCACCTCTCGCCTGTCACACAGCCGTCGGTTGTATGGGGAATATGTACGTCTTTGGGGGTCTGCGCGAGGTGTCGACTCCCCAAGGAGGCTTCCTTGTGCCGAGTGACGTTCTTTATGTGTTCCACACGATTCGGCTCACATGGTGGTCAGTCTCACCACCACCACCGTTCGCAGAGGCTGGCAATGAGAAGTATGGCGGGGGATACGGGAACTGGCCCTGTGCACGATACGGGCACGCCAGTGCCGCTGTGCCGGATCACCCACAGGGCGCTCTTGTCATCTTTGGGGGCGTCACGCGCCTTGGAGTGCATGATGGGACGCCCCCCGCCACCAGGGGGTTGTGTTGTGCATTAGACGAGCTTTTGTGGGTGTACTATGCAGTCCCTGGCTACTGGAAGAACATCCGCGTCTCGCCATCTGTTGCAGTGGCACCACGTGTGTTTTCGTCCATGCAAGTGGTGAAGCTGATAAAGGATTCGTTGCCGTTCTACGCTCTCGTAATCACGGGGGGCTTCAACCCGGCGTGTTTAGAGGGACTGTTACCACCACCACCACCACCACCATCGGAGCAACAGCGAGGGGAGGAGAAACACCATTTTTCGGCAGGTGGTGCGGCGACAATGATGGCGTCAGTTCTCTCCGCCGCCCTCATCACGCGGCCACTCGGAACCCTGTGGCTCCCGTTGGACGAAACGGACACCTGACCCTGAACACAACGAGAAACGGCGGGCTGCAGTGTGTCAAAAAACGAGGCGGGCACCGCGAAGAGGCGAGTGCTCGTGTGTTCAGTGGCACTCACACCGACCGGTCGACAGGGCTGACTGAGTTGACTTGTGGTTGATGCGGCAGTGGCGGCTCGTGGCTCTCGCGATATGTTTCTGCCTTTGTTCATTTAATTGGTTTGTTGAAGAGTGGTGAGACGCCAAATAAGGGCAAAGAACAACAACAACAACAACGAAAAAGAACGAACCGAAAAGGAATAGGAAGAAGTCGGAGAACAGCAACAACAACGAAAAAGTAGCATAGGGCCTGCGGCGGAAGTGATGCGACGTGGAGGGCTTGTGACATCGTTTGTGGCAGTCCTGTTGCTCGGTGTCACCACGGCGCTGTTGTTTTCCCTGCCATGGGGACCCACAACTGCAGCAGCAATGACGAACGTTAACGCGGAAGAGGACAACTACTACGAGATTTTGGGCCTCGGTGAGGAGCGTGACGATGCGAGTGAAGATAAGATCAAGTCGGCATGGCGCAAGCTGTCAAAAAAGCACCACCCCGATATTGCAGGAGAGTCGCACCGCGAGGTGTATCAGCGCATTCAGCGCGCCTACGAGGTCCTGGGCGATCGCAGGCGGCGGAAGGTGTACGACATTCTCGGGCCTGATGGCCTCAGCAAGTTTGAACATTCACATGATCAGCCACAGCAGCACATGCATCCGTCTATCTTTTTTTTTGGAGGGCAGCAGAACGCGGAGCGAGGAAAGAATGAGGAGATGTTGCTTGTTGTATCGCTAGAGGATGTTTACAGCGGCACGGTGCACACGGTGCAGCTCACAAAGACAAAAATATGTCGTGCCTGTCGGGGAACTGGTGCGCGGAGCAAAGAAGACCTGCAGCAGTGCAAGCACTGCAACGGTCAGGGCCGCGTGGTGCGCCGTGTACAGTTTGCCCCTGGCTTTGTGCAGCAGATGGAGCAGCCGTGTGGCCACTGCCATGGCAAGGGCAGAATTGTGAAGACAAAGTGCCCCGTATGTCAGGGCTTGCAAACGGTGCGCAGCACCTCGTCGCTAAGTATCGATATCGAGCAGGGCATACCGGATGGACACACTCTCACGTACGAGCTGGAGGCCGATCAGCAGCCGAACCAAGTGCCCGGTGATGTCATTTTCACTGTAAACACCGCTCCACACCCCCGCTTAACCCGAAACGGTGACGACCTTACAACTACAGTTGTGCTCACACTAAAGGAGGCGTTGTTGGGCTTTCAGAAGGTGCTGCCGCATCTTGACGGTCACGAGGTGGAACTGGTAGAGTCTGGCGTCGTGCAGCATGGAGCACAACGGCGTGTGGTGGGGGAGGGCATGCCGCGGCATCATATACCCTCGGAACGCGGCGACCTTCATGTCATTTATGAGGTGGAGCTCCCGAGTCTGCTGACGGCATCACAGCGGGAGTTGGTGGAGCGGGTGTTCAGTTAACCAAACCAAACAAAAAAGAAAAACGAAGGGAGATGGAATGGGGCCTGTACGTGTGTGTGTGTGTGTGGCGAGCTGCCACCATCATTGCTGTCATTGCGTTCTTCTGTTGTTGGTATCGCCATTTCCTTTTTGTTGTTGTTGTTGTTGTTGTTTTCCTCCCGCTTTTCACCTTCTCTTGCTTTAGGTCTTGCTTCCAATGTCTTACCGGGGTGTGCAGTCAAGCCTGGACCGGAGCAGAGTCTGCCCTCAGCACGGGTGGCAGAGCAAATGAAGAAATGCTCCCTTGCGCTCAGCATGCATGCATGCATCCACGCACAAACAATACAAACAGGCAAGCAGACGGGCTCGCAGGGACGGTGTGATGGTCGCCGTCCTTGTCTTTGGCCCCCCTCGCTTCCCTCCCTGGCAACTACGGAGTAGATCCAAACTCTGCACGCCAACTGATCGCCTTCATTGGCGGGATCACTCCATTTAAGACGAGCATGAGGCAAATCGCATCCCCGTCATTGTGCGTAGTGAGAACGGTGCATTGCCTTGGATCGGTTCTGCCACCACTGTGGATGGAGCAGCACGTGCTCCTTTGACGGTTGCCTGCCCTTGTTGGATACGCCGCAGGAGTGAGAGCGAGCAGCGGCACGTTACTCGCGTCGACGTGCGACTGATGAAGTTGCTGCCACCTTTTTTTTTTTTCGTTTGTTTTGGCTCAAGGCTCTGCATGAGTTGCGACATCTTCCGCTGCGGGCAACGTTTTTTTTTTTTTTTAGATGCTTTCGAAAGGAATGTGCAGCGACATGCGGGGTTGATAAACACACGGGGTTTATCCGGCTGCTCGCATGAAGTAGCAGGGGATCGCTGCAGACGGCGTGCCATATCATCGCGCGGAAACCGCATGCCTCACGGCGCGTCCACTGCGACAGACACAAGCGTAGCTGCTCTTCGCGGGACCAGGCTGGGCACACGCGCATGCGCATGCGTCATCCGGTTCAGTTTCTTGGCGGATACAACTTGTTGCCTCTGCGGGCAAGAGCTGTGAAGGGGTTGTGGCTGTTGGCTGCACGCACGAAAGGCGCTGGTGAAATGAATCTGTGTCGCATTGTTTTTTTTTTTCCTTTTATTTCTTTCTTCCATGTGCGCTCATTCCTGTACGTGCGGCTGCAACGCTCCCACCAAGCCTCCATCATCTCACGCATCTGCTCAGGGCTGGGCGCACGTGTGGGGGATGATGTCATTCGAAGTGTTGGGGTTTTTGTTTTTGACGCACTGCAATGGGGGTCTCCCTGAATCCAACGCGGAAGAGTAGATGGCAGCGCCGCACTGTTCGGAGGATTTGGGGGGTCGAAGAGCGCGAAACCAAAGATTCTACCGATTCAACAACCAATGATGAGCGTAAAGAGGGTGGAGGATTAGCGGTCGGGCTCTCGCTTTGGGAATAACGTGGCTCGCTGACCGGTTTGGATGCCATGTGTGAGGAGCGGGGTGCTGTCAAGTTTTGAAGAGTTGGCAGCGGAAACACTGCCGATTTACCATTGAACATATTCGCCGTATGATGGAAAGGCATCGAGTCCACACTGAAGTCTGAGCGAACGAAGAGGCGGGAAGGTCGGCAAGTGGACGGGTGATTCCTCGGACGAAGCATTGATGTCATTGCGCTTGCCTTTGGCTGGTGGTAACCGCAAATGGCCTGCAGATGCATCGTGTGGTGTTGTTTTCTTGCGCACCTCTCAGCGGGCGGCGCGGGGCCAACTCTTGACACGTCCGCCCTCTGATTTCTGCCAAGCCCGCGTGCCACTCCTGTGATGCGTCCCGGCGTGCCATGGGGGCGAATGCGTCGTCTGTTTTTTTGGCGGTTGCCGCGGATGAGACGGCCATCCTCTGAGAGTGTGTGTTGCTTGTGGGAGCCAAAAAGAGTCTCAGCTCTGAGGCGCGAGCGGGGAATCTCGGGCGCAAGGTTGCTTGGGGATGCGGATTCCTCTGGCGACGCCGGTGGTCGGTTTCTCTTCCTTCCAATCGCACGCAGGGCGCAACCGGCGCGGCGGGATGCATCATTTTCAGGGCGCTTCTCCGTCATTTGCCGCACGCTTCGCCGCGAAGCGCAATCCTCATGGCGGACGGCGCAGCTGCAGCGAATGCCTTGCGGGCAGTCAAACTGTCGCTCTACAGAAGTAGTGGCTGGCGTCATCAGGGGGGTGTCGCGTTGTTGTGTTTACCCTTCTTGAACAGAGCGCGTGTCTGACTGTGACATTCCCACTGCTGCATTAAATGCCTCAAAGTGCGGAGGGACCCAAGCGTCACACACACACAACTGCATGTAGCGATCGCCGTTGCTCCCTTATTTATTTTATTTTTATTGTGATTGCTGTTCTTTTGGTGGAGCGCGATGTGTTGTATGCCCATGCTCCGCGTATCCGTGTGTGTGTGTGTGATGTGATGTGATGCTGTGCCTGCTGTACAACGCCGATGACGAACATAATACATGAGTCTCTCTCTCTCTCTCTCTCTTCATCTGTTCGTGATTACTCAAACGTTGGTGTCAACGTGGTTTGTTTAACCCAACGCTAACTGCCGCCACTCAAATAGCCCACAGAAGGAGAGCCGCAATAACATCATTCATCATCTTCGTCGTAAGTTGGACTGAACAGTCCTTGCCAACAACAACAACAACAACAGCAAGAACAACAAAGTGTAAGGGTGTGAAGAGCAAACGTGTGGCGAAATAAAACCAAGGACGCAACAAAAGGTAAGCCACAGGGCACTTCTTCTGCCGCAAGTCTTCTACAACGAGACAATCGGCAGTACAAGCTAATTCTAAGAATATTCAAGAAGATAGTATGAAACACAGTGTTGAAAAGCTTTTACCGATCATGGGCCTGGTGGAGGCGCCTCGGCGCTGCGTCGTGGTCGTCCAGCGGTCGGGCGATGCGAGGGTGTTGTCGCGCAGCTTCGCCTCACCCGAGGAGGCGCTGAGCCTCGTGCGGGAGGGCGCGTCCGGCAGTGGCGAGGGCTTCATGTGGGTGGACCTGCAGGGCAGCACGGAGGAGGAGAAACGCAAGGTCCTGCAGGTGGTGTTTCCGCGCATGCAGCCAAGCCAGATGGAGGTTGTGCTCGCCCCCGACGCGTGTGACGTGATTGAGCTGCAGTCTGCGAAGGCCCAGTACGTCGTTGGGTGCATCGCGTGCTCTCGCGTGCAGCCGACATCCACGGCGCTGGAGGAGGAGGATGGGGAGACGGCGGTCCTCTGCACCTTTGCGTGCAGCGAGCGCTTCCTGGTGACGGTGCACGCGGCCCCGTTTGCCGGGCTCGCCGAGCTGCTGCGCCACGTGGAGGCCGGCCATGCCGGTCGGGGGTCATCGCACGTGGACCACACGCTGCACGGCGCTTCCCATGCCGCCATGACGGGCGCCAACATCCTGTGCACGCTGGTGTGCTTCGCCTGCGAGGCCTTCCTGCCGGACCCGACAGCGCTGCTCAGCGAAGTGAGCAACATTGACGAGATGGTGTTGCTGATCGCGCCAGGCCAGCAGGACCAGACAGACCTCCTTCGACGCGTGGCGTTGCTGCGTCGCCGGATGGCTTCATTGACACGAGAGATGTACGCCAAGGAAAAACTGCTGCAGGAGCTCATTGCGCCGATGATGCGAACTACCTTTGTTTCACGTGATCCTAATGTTCTTGGAACCTACCGCAATCTGCTTGAGACTCACTCCAAGATGCTGCAACGCTTTGAAGAAGCACGGGATTCACTGAATCACGCAAATTTGAATTTTGTAAGCGCTGTGTCGATGCGGATGTCGCAGGCCTCTGCTGGTTTTGACTACCGGATGGTGTTTATCAGCCAGATTGCAACCATCTGCCTTCCCATGAACCTGCTGGGGTCTATCATGCAGATGAACTGCAAGGTGGCTTGGGTGGCGGACGAGTACGACACACTCGTCCCATTCTGGAGCATCATTGGGATCATGCTGGTGTGGGCGGTGATCTGCCTCTCCATGTCATTTCATAGTGCCTGGATCAAGAAGGACTGACCCCAGACGCAGGAGCAGAGGTGTATAGACAAAAAGTGGGGAATGGGAGTGACGGCAACCCAGCCGTAAGGCTCCGGTGGATTCTGCGAGATGCACCAAGTAGAAACCCTGGTAGTAGTAGTAGTAGTAATAATAGTATTAAAGATAGAAAGGTGCTCTTTGTATTCAGGGCTGATTGAACTCCCATCTTCGTTTGTTGAACGAACGCGTGTCAGAAATGAGTGTGGCCATAATAGTAATAATACTAATGATAATGGATTGGAGAGTTGCCTGGGGAGAACCGTCAGAGTTGAGATGCGGCCATGGCTGGCTGGGCGGTATGCAGTGGGTGCGCTTAGTGGCTGATGGCGGGAAGGTGGTACAGGAACCTGCTTTTTTCTCCTTCCTTCTCTTTCTGCTTCTCGCCCGTGCGTGAGGGGCGCGCCTGGCAGTGACCGGGGCTGCACGGGGGTGGACCTGCAGGGTAGTACGGAGGAGGAAGAGGGCGGTTTGGGCCCAAACTTCGTGGATTCCGCTTTTGGTGCTCATGTGGGGCAAGCCTTTCTGCCCGGCTGGATGGGGGCGATGGTTGTGTTGGGCCGATCAGGACGGCCAACCCTCTGCTGCGAACACACGTGCGTGAATGCCGAGGATGAACTGCGGGGTGGTGTTGGGACGCAACTACCGGAATTCCCTCTGGTTTTTCACAGGAGTGGCAGCGCTTGGCCCCACCGCTCAACGTGTGCACGCATCGTGTCGCGACGACGACGACGACGACGACGACGACGACGACGGCAGCGGCGACAATGAAGCAACGGGGTGTGGCCACCGAGAGTGGCGACCGTGTTTGCTGGACGAAGGCGCCTCCACGCCCTCGGCGCTCTCTGCGCACCCTCGTGCGTGTTGTGGCTGTGCGGTAGAAGGAATGAGTCTGCAGGTGGGCTGCCGAGGCACGCCGTCGTTTCGCTGCGTTTGTGGGGCCTGGCTTCACATCCCGCGGCACAGATGTACCCCTCTGCCTCCGTACTTCCTCTCTGCGATGGCGTGCGGTGCGGTGCGCATTCCCCCGCCATCACGACCGCTGCAGCGGGCTGCTCTCACTCATTGCCAACCACCTGCGACGTGAAATCTCTCCGCAGACCAGGACGACCGCACTGCCACTCTGCTTCATCTACAATCTGTAAAGAAATAGTTTTAAGTAGCAGAAGTATTGTAGTAATTTAACCTCTTATTTAAGATCCGCTAAAGCAAGTGAAGCAATCAACGGACCAGTGCCTTTCATCTTCGTGAATTTAAGTTGCTTGCTGCGCCGCCAAAGCAGCAGCCGCAGTAATACTGAGGGAGTGTTGTTCGGCGAACACACGGGGGAGAGGTGCGTTTTGGCCCCGCAATGGAAATGCAGCTGCGGGGTGTCGTCGCGGTCGCGTCGCCTGCTCCTCGGCGCTGCGTCGTGGTCGTCCAGCGGTCGGGCGATGCGAGGGTGTTGTCGCGCAGCTTCGCCTCACCCGAGGAGGCGCTGAGCCTCGTGCGGGAGGGCGCGTCCGGCAGTGGCGAGGGCTTCATGTGGGTGGACCTGCAGGGCAGCACGGAGGAGGAGAAACGCAAGGTCCTGCAGGTGGTGTTTCCGCGCATGCAGCCAAGCCAGATGGAGGTTGTGCTCGCCCCCGACGCGTGTGACGTGATTGAGCTGCAGTCTGCGAAGGCCCAGTACGTCGTTGGGTGCATCGCGTGCTCTCGCGTGCAGCCGACATCCACGGCGCTGGAGGAGGAGGATGGGGAGACGGCGGTCCTCTGCACCTTTGCGTGCAGCGAGCGCTTCCTGGTGACGGTGCACGCGGCCCCGTTTGCCGGGCTCGCCGAGCTGCTGCGCCACGTGGAGGCCGGCCATGCCGGTCGGGGGTCATCGCACGTGGACCACACGCTGCACGGCGCTTCCCATGCCGCCATGACGGGCGCCAACATCCTGTGCACGCTGGTGTGCTTCGCCTGCGAGGCCTTCCTGCCGGACCCGACAGCGCTGCTCAGCGAAGTGAGCAACATTGACGAGATGGTGTTGCTGATCGCGCCAGGCCAGCAGGACCAGACAGACCTCCTTCGACGCGTGGCGTTGCTGCGTCGCCGGATATCAAACTTTCGCACGGGGCTCTACGCCAAGGAAAAACTGCTGCAGGAACTCATTGCGCCGATGATGCGTTTGTCGTTTGTGGCGAGTGGTTCGGACACCGTGCATGCATACAAGGAGACTCTAGAGAAGGTAGGGCGCGTGTCAGGACGTCTGGAGGACACGCGAGACATGTTGAACCAGGCAAACCTAAACTTTCTGACAGGCGTCTCGATGCGGATGTCGCAGGCCTCTGCTGGGCTCGACTTCAGGCTGACTCTGCTGAACCAGGCTGCCGCCATTTGCCTCCCTATCAATCTTGTCATTACAATATTTGGAATGAACTGCAGGGTGCCGTATATGACGGACCAGAACGACACGCTTGTCCCATTTTGGTGCATTTGCGGCGCGCTCGTGCTGTGGGCCTCCCTCTGTATGACGCCGTTGCTCCGCGAGGCCTTCCGTGGCTCCAAGAGCAGCGCAATTGCGCCGTGCGACTGACGCGCTTCCGTCCACTCTTTTCAGCGGCCAGCGGGAACGTTGTTTTTTTAATTTGTTTCTTTACGAGGTCGCAAAAACAAAAAATGTGCAACTCATAATGCAGTCAATTTATGAAGGCACACGTGCTTTCACGGGGTGCTCTGCAATGACTTTGTACCTTCGGCTATAGTTCGCTGAAGGAATAACACTGGTGAGTTCAAAGGGAAGTATTTTTTTTTTTCCGTTCCGCCTCCCGCCCACACACCCATGAGTTCCCTCCTTGCGGCAGGAGGTCCCAAAAAGAGCCATTTGTGGGTGGACCTCGCCGTTTCTTTTTTTCCTGCAAAGCGTGTGTTGTGGTGTTGTTTCTTTCCCTGTGTGCGTTGGGCCATGTGCGGTCCGCTTGCATCGAGCGAGGTCAGGAGTCCGGGACTCGCAGGTGATTTTTTTTTGTACTTCAGAGCCCGCGCCCTTCTTTGCACTTCCAAACATTTTACGGGGCCCGGCTGCATCAAGACGCATCTTTTTTCTTTTTTTTCTTTTTTTCTGGGGAGGACAAAACTGCAGGCGGCGTGCAATCGTTCAAACGCGCATCTCTACTTCTTCCACTGTTTTCGTTCGGTTCTCATCATGGCGAAAGGTGCGTGTGCTCCTCCCGTGGTTTCCCCTCCTTTCCACATATAGTTCTATGTTGCATGTATCTCTTCCGCGGCACGCCCTGTCAGCGTCCCCGCCTCTCCCTTCGTCCGTGCACCTTCCGCCGGTCTCCACGAAGATCGCCGCCGGGGACTTGGGCAAGCTGCCTGGCACTGGCGGGCCACAGCTAGTAGGCGCAGACGCCAACGCACACACATGCGCTGGATTGGGGCCGCAAAGTCCCGCCCGATTCTCGCGGCGATACCATTTCGCGGCGGTGCGTATGGAGAACGACTGCCGCATTGCCAACACGGGCAACCGCACAAGATCCACCGACGGGCATGGAGGCTCGGCGCCGGATGCAACACTGTCCAAGGAGACAGCGCTGTGCGCAACTGGATTGCGCAGCCGTCACCCGACAGCGATCATTACACCATCGCGTGCGACGCGCGCGTAGGCGATCGCCACGGCGGAGCTGAGTAGAGTGCAGCGCCACCTGGGGCGTAGAGCAATACGCTCCGCCCTCACCCTCCTCAACGCGAGCCTCTGAAAAGGAGTGGTTCCGCGGGCCTGGCGGACAGGAGCCATCATGCCACTCCCCAAGCCAGGCAAGAGGGCGACGGAACCAGAATCCCATCGGCCCGTCACGCTCGCCAGCTGCACGCGCAAGCTGCTGGGGCGTACCCTCGCCGCCCGCATCAGGGGTGCAATAGAACCGCTGCTAACCCCACAGCGCTCCGGATTCCGACCAGCGAACTCCGCACTGGATCAACTGCTGCACCTAAGAGCCGCAACGCACCGCGAGACATGCAGCGACCGTACGGCAGCAGCATTTGTGGATTATGCCAAGGCATTCGAC